>CP135585.1:2777831-2843440 GCA_032401905.1 Swietenia macrophylla | reverse complement strand
GGCTGGTGGCATTGCCTTTAGGCCTTGGATACTTGGCTGCAATCTTTAATTTCTCTTTTGTTATTCTTATTTAAAGAGTTTGAGAATTCAAAATACTATTCTATGAACAGTAACATTAAACCCTAATTCGTGAACAGTGACGAACTTGAAGAACACACTCACTCTTAGCTTCCGCAAGTCGCATCACAAATATACAAATAAATTATATGAGGATGACACATTTTATATCTTATGTTCAATTAAGATATTTAAGATAAATAAATTAAATTATACAATAATATTGGTCACAAATAAAAAGATATCAAATTACTGATATTTTTGTCATTTAAGTACATATGATGTGTTATTAGACACTACTCATTACTTGTAACACTAAAATTTGATTTTAATGTTCTATCAATGTTACAAAAATCTATTAGGTTACACATTAAGATTGAAAATAATATATATATATATATATATATGAAAAATGTTAAATGGGTTTAGAATTTGTTGAACTATTTGAATATTAATTTTAATTAAGTCCATTATGTAAAAATTGATTTAAATTTTATAAATGCATACTTAATTAAATAAATTGAACTTATATGAAAGTCCAACCAAATAGGTTAAGTCAAAATTAAAGATCTAAAATAATAATATAAATATGAGATATTTACATTTTAAAAGTGTGTCTAAAATTTATTTTTGCATCCTTACTTTTAAAAAAAGTAGAATGTATAAAACATTACAAACTCAAATCATAAGAGCTAATATTTTGAATTAGATTCTCGATTGTATGGATACCATAGAGATGCAAAAATAATTGATATGTATTCGTGATTTGGTAAAAAATATCTAACTAAAGGTATGCATATATTTGCTATATTATATTCTATATATATAATAACACTAGAATTTATTGCATTAATTTTAAAAAGCAAACCGTTTAATTTGTGTATTTTTTACTGTGTATATGTATTGTTTGCTTATAGTATATGATTGTATATTATAGAGTGTAGGATCACTGTAACATGCTACAGTGTAAAGTTACAGATGTAGAATCTTTGTCCATTATTCACATGTATTAATACTGTAGCACATTGCAACTAGAACTACATCTTTAGGGTTTTTGTCTACTATGCACGTGCATTGGCACTATAGTGCGCCAAGGCATAAAGCTATAACCTTGGACTTTTTGACCAATGTTTATTTATTTCATAATTTTTCACCCTTTATCAAAGCTATAGTATATACATGTGAATTTTATCTCTATGATTTGTATTTATCTGAGTTTAATGTCTATATATTCAAGTCTGCATATAAGTTTATCTGAGACTTATGGAGATGGGATGTCCTCATCTCCATACCGATCACAATCCCAACTTTTTAAGGTGTCAAATAATGATTGACAATTTATCAAAAAAAACATTCTTTAAAATAAAAAATAAATTATAAAAGTGTACAATTTAAAAATGAATAGTTTTTTACACATAAACCACACCATTAATGCTACTGCTGGTATATAACCTAAATGTAATAATATTTTTTAAATATTTGGCAAATTCGTTTATTATCTATCATGATATTATTAATTTACATATCATTTGTTATTTTATTATTACATATATGTGTATATATTAAATGTACTAATGCCTTTAGGATAATAGGTTTAGTTAATTAAATACTATTATTAAATGTCCTAATCAAGTATATTGTGGATAAAATAATAATAATGCATAGAAATAATATATATAGTGACTGATAATAACATATTATGTATTATAATATGAGATATCAAGTTAATACATAAGTACAAGTTAGTGAACTAATGTACTAAATCAACCTACTATAAGAATGCCATATAAATAATTATATGAGTGTTAGTGATTTTCATAGTAATAATAATGTATGTGATCTTTGAACTTGATATCACCATGATTTATTATTGACAATGATATATTTTGATATTTTAAAACGTTATCTGTAATAAGATAGACTATAAAAAAAAATAGCTAAATAAATCACAATTCGTGTAGAGGAATGTATATGATCAAAATATGATTTATTCCTCTTATATAATACGAGTGATATTTTAAATTTTTTAATTGAGCGAGACTATGAAAATATATAGCCGTACTTAAATGAGTCAATATGTAATATTGATTCTATTTGTTTGAATAAATCTACTAAAGATATAAAAAAATATATAAAATTAAATTATACGAAAATAACATATTTTATACATCGTGCTCAATTAAAATATTTAAGATAAAATAATTAAATTATATGATGATATTATTAACGAATAAAGTAATATTAAACCACTAACATTCTCGTCATTTGAGTAGTTATGGTATATTATTATATACCACTCATTCGTTAAACTATTTTGATATTGAATTTGGCTAAACTATAATATAAAAAACTTAATTAAATTCATTGGTACATATTTTACTAAATAGATTAGTTTCTAAAAAAAAACTCAATTCAATAGTTTAGGTCAAATTAAAACTCTAAAATAGTATTATAAATATATAATATTTTATATTTTTAAGGTATGCTTAGAGTTTGGCTTTTATATATTTTCTTTTAAGAAAAAAATATAGAAAATAATCGATATTTTAAACATAAGAGTTAGCACTTTAATTGATGTCTAATTATGTGAATATTGTAAAAATACAAAGGTATTTAATTTATATTATGGTTTAATAAGTTACTTAATATAGAAATATGATCAAATCTATTACGTTATATATATATATATATATGCGCACGCGCGTGTATAATATTAGAGTTTATTGCATAGATTTTAATAAAAATAAATAATTTTTTTTATTTTTTTAATTATATGTATATTCTAATTTGCTTACAGCTATAACACATCTTTTGGTGCAAATAGACTTACTATATGTTACTTGTGTTTGAAAATCTAAATGTGGTGGATAGAGAAGACAAGACGAGGCTGTAGAGGTGGAAAACGAGCCAGGTGGCACAAAATTGAATCCTACGTAGGCTTATGTGCCCAGTTAGCCCAGATCCGCACAATATTTATGATGGGCTAAGTCGGGGCCTGTGTTGAAATCATGCAGTCCAGCACAGCCATAAAGCTACGTGCCTAAGCTAAAATAAAAAATTAAAATCCCTGGACCTTTCTGCCTTTTTCTTTCCTTCTTTCTTCGGGTTTTCTTCCTCGCTCTCCCTCTTGAGCTTTTAGCTCCCTCATCAAATCTAGCATTCTTACTCAAATTCAAAATTTTCAAATTTGAAATTTTATTTTGCAAATGTAAAGAGCCAGAGACTTGGAGCAGATTACTGAGAACCAAGCAAGCAATGGAACTATACAAGATCAGAACGTTAAGAAAAAAGTTTGAAAAAAAAAAGGTATAGTAAAGAAGAAGGCACACATGCTTTCTGCATTCATTGATTTTATCTTTCTCTCTTCAATCTTTCTCAATGTCTCTCTTTTACCATAAAGTCACAAACACTAATTTCGGTGATTCAAAGTCAAAACACCATAATTTCGCCGATTTTGGGTTTTTGCTTTTGGATTTTGGCTTCATGTTGTTATTTGGTATTTGCTAGCTTGCTGTTTCAGCCCTAATTACTAGTTCTAAAAGCTTTTATAATAGCTTAAATTTTTTTGCACTCATTTATTAGCTCTTTAATTCATGACATTTTGATTTATTTGTATTGTGAACTGCTTAAAAGTACTTGTGCATACAGCGTAGTTATGAAATTTAAATTATGTATCATATATGTACATTGCTTGCTCTTCTGTTCTGTGTACATTTTTGTACATTGCTTGCTTTTTTGTTGTGTTAATTCTTTGAATAACTGGTTATTACTTGGTATTTGTTAGCTTTCTATATCTGGGTTTCTGCTTGTGATTATTATTTGGTATTTGCTAGCTTTTGGTTTAGCTCTAATTTCTAGTTCTAAAAGCTACTATAATCGCTTAAATTTATATGCATTTGTTTATTAACTCTTTAATTCTTGGCATTTTGTTACTAATTTTGTTGTGAATTGCTCAAAAATACCCGTGCATGCAACATACTTATGAAATTTAGTATATATATATGTACATTACTTGCTTTTTTCTGTTTTGTGTTAATTCTTCAATTTAGTTCTTTACTTGCTTTTGTGTTATTTGTTTGTTTTTCTACATTGCTTGCTTTTATGTTTTGTGTTAGTCCTTTTAGTTCTTTTAATCTAGCACATATATATCTAGAGCATGTTTTTGGTTTTTCGTGCCATTCTTATTGATAGGACATGCTGAAAATATTTTTCTTAAATAATGTCTGACTAGACAAAATTTTAATTGAAAGTGAATAAAATTCTGTCACAATGAGTGTTTCTAATTCTAAAAGAGTTAGAATATTAAATATTTAAAATTTTTACATTCGAGTTTCGAATTAATAATACAACTAGAAAATAAGAACAAAAAGCCTTTTGTATGACATACAAAAAGTCGAGTTAATATTGCATTTCGTGAATTATAATTTTATCATAATGTTTTTTTTCATTTTCAATTGAATGATGAGTGTTTCAAAGAATATGACATATAAGATAAAATTTTTAGTATTACTTTTGATATATGTCCGTCAATACTACTGCTATTGAATCATTTAATAATATAATGCTTACACATAATTTTGAGACACAAATTTTTTATATAAAATATGTTTGTCATATTGTTAATTTTATGCAAGACAATTTAAGTTTAATGAATTATCATATAAAAAATGTTAGAGATGCGATACAATAAATTTCATCATATGATTTTAAAAGACAAAATTCTAATTATTTTTTATTGCATTCTAAATTACAACCAAAAAAGTTCATACTCGATGTAAAAACTAGTCGGAATTCTACTTGTTTAATATTAAAATCTTGTGTTAACTATAGTAATGCAATTAATAATTTTTATAATAAAAAAATAGGCAATATGTTATTGACTTCTAATTATTAGATTGTGACATTTGATTTTATAAATTTTTTAGAAATATTTTATAATGTTACATTATCTTGTTCATTTTTAATTTCATATTATATTTTGAATCATATATCTAACATTTATTATACTTTTGTTACTTATAATTGTGTTAATGAGTTTCAAACTTTTTTTCTTAATATGAAAGAGAAATTCAAAAATACTTAAAGGATAGCCTAGTATTGTTTATATATGTAGTAATAATAAACCCTCGAATAAAATTTTCTGAAGTTAGTAGATGCAATACAAAAAATTTAAATGTTACACTTAATGTAACATGAATAATACGATTTTTTCTTTTTCAAAAAGTATTGGGTAAGTCCGAGCATACTTGTTTTTCAAAAAAATTTTAGATGTCAAAGAGTTTTATTTGGATAGTAGGATTTCCTAATTTTTTTTTCTATTTTAGAATAATGGATTTCTTTTTGCAGGGCTTGGATGTAACTTTCTTTGTTTTTTATAAGATTGATTTGTTGACTAATGGAGTTTTGTTGGAGTAAAGCTATCTCTTTGTTATTGATGGAGGATAAGAAATTAAAAGTGATTTGAGTACCTAGCACTTGAGGATGGATTCCTTTGTTATTTACTTGAAAAGGATAGATTTTAGTAAGAAAAGGTGTGCCTAAAAAAATATTTTGGTTGAGATTTTTGACTATTATGAAACTATTCTTGAAGCAATAATTCTGGTTACAGATTTGGGTTTTGGATAGCTTGTACATAACATTGAGATTCGATCCGTTTGCATTGCTAAGCCTTTTATAAGTTTTTTCGTAATATTGGATTGGAATAATACCTTCTTGAATACAGTTTTGATCTGTCTCTGAATCAATTAGAGCAGTTGTATTGAGATGAAAACTATTGCCTACGTGTAAAGAGATGTTAATATACCATTTTTGAAAATTGATCCTATTAATGAGTTGAATAAAATCACTATCATCTAATTGTTGTACGGGGTTAAGGATTTGAGTTGGTTCAGCTTACCACTTTGAAATTTGTCATCTATAATTATCCCTTCAGAATTTCAAAACATCATGAATGAGATATTTAACCCTTATTTTCAATTTCTTAATGTCTACATTGATGACATATTAGTATTTTCTAAATCTATAGAACAACATTTCAAACACCTTCACATTTTCCTCTACATAGTAAAAAAGAATGGTTTAGTAGTTTTGGTCACTAAGATAAAACTTTTCCAAGCCAAAGTACAATTTCTAGGCCACGAAATCCACCAAGGTACTATTCAACCAATCAATAGGACTATTAAATTTGCTTCCAAATTTTTAGATGAAATTAAAGGAAAAAACACAATTACAAAGGTTTCTAAGATCTCTCAATTATGTAGTAGATTTTTTTTCTCAAATATTAAGCAAATTTGTGAACCATTATATAAGAGATTATAAAAGAATCCAATTTCCTAGACAGATGAACATACTCAAGTAGTCAAGATAATCAAGAACAAAGTTAAGGTTATTCCATGCTTAGCAATTCCTCATCCTAGTGTATTTTTTATTGTGGAAACTAATGTTTCAGATATAAGATATGGAGGAATTCTTAAATAAAGGATAGATGGGTCAAATAGAGAATCAATTGTTAGATATCATTCAGGTATCTGGCTCAGATCTCAAAAGAATTATTCAAAAATTTAAAAAAAAATTTTATCAATTATTTTATGTATCATGAAATTTTAAGATGATTTATTCAAGAAAATTTTTTTACCATGTATTGATTGCAAATTTGCAAAAGCAGTTTTAGAAAAAGATGTCAAAAATTTTGTTTCGAAACAAATTTTTGCCAGATTACAAGCAATCTTTTCCAACTTTAATTTTCAAATCGCCTATATAAAGGGGGAAGATAATTCTCTTCCGGATTATCTCACGATAGAATTCTTACAAGGCAAACCAAATACTTAAACACTATGGCTAGAAACAAATTATGAAAGCCTCAGATTATGCAATGAAGAAGCAACAACCAGGTAAAATTCCTCTCAGTCAATTTCCTCTTTTCTCTTATTCTTAACTACTCAAAACAGGGTCTTCTATCCAACCTAGGTCATCTACCTAGAGAAATGAGGGTTCCTCTTCAGTTCAATTCCAAAAATCCTCTTACAAAATAAAAGAGCTAGTCATACATATCCAAATTACTCCATATATCCAACTTGTTTCGCTCAAAGAAATTCAAAATTTAGCCAGAAAATTTTTTACCAAAGAAGCTCAATTTATTACTGATGATCTAAATAAGAACCACAAATTCTACGAATTAGTTCTTGTTGATACTAATTCCATAAAAATTATTTATCATCGAAATCCCCAAAATCCAGATGACATAACTTATTCAACTTGCAAAATTAAACAAGTCCTTACTTCAAGTGATTTTATCACATTACACATAACCTGTCAATTCTCCATCCCCTTTATTCCAAACGGTTACAATTTTATTGATCATCAAAGAGCATGGTACAACATGTTCTATGTCAAAACTTATGGCCATTCTTGGTTCATTCAATTTAGTGCAAAATTGTCCCAAAATATTTTCAACATGGTTTGAAGAATGGTGGTTCTTCTTTGGACCCACAGAATCAATTTATCCAGGACAAATCAGTCACCTGTCTCTACCTTGGTACAAAGACAATATGCCAAGTCACCATATTTCTCAACAATTAGCCTTCCATATGGATTTTCGAATACCATAGATACTTTCATGACACTACTTGGTAACCCGATTTTACCCAAACTGCAATCTTTCCTTCTTTATAAGAGAATTCAAAATCAAATGGTAGGACAAATTTGACCTCAACAGAGTTTTCCTCACCACAATGTAAAAAATAGAAGCAAGATGGTTACAAAATCACCAAATCAGTTAAAGCATCTTTCGGTGCAAAATTATTCAAGATCTCATGATCAAAAGAAGACAAACAATTTCGGCAATACTATTTAACCTTCGGGGTCCACATCAATTATGAAGGCCACTTTGTCAAAAAGTTGGTTCAATTATTTAAGATTATACAAGATTTGCCATCATGAAGACCACTTTGTCAAAAAGTTTGTTCAATTATTCAAGATTCGCCATCAAGCATGAAGATAACCTTTTTAAAAGGAAGCATGATTATGTTTCTTCAATTATTCAATTGTAATAGTTAAGTTTATGGTGTATAAATGTACTCAAGATCCATAACTTTAGGCAGAGTTTGAACGGAGAACGAACAGAGAGTTAGAAAGAGAAAATCCCTACTCACTACTCTGTAAAAGCTTCAAAATCTCTGTATAATTCCATCAAAAATTCGTGTACAATTCCTTGTAAAAATTTCCTTTGGCAATCAAAATCTTTCAATTTCAATCAATTTCATCTACGTATTTCATTATCAATTTAATTATCATTTTCAAAATTTTATTTTAACAAATTTTAATTTCAAAAATTTATTTCAAATCCTTATTTCGAGTTTTAAAAATTTTATTAATCATTTTATTACACCTGGGTCGTTTATGGTATTAGGGCACTTTCTTTTAGTATAAACCTTGTAAATATTCTCTTGTGAGATCCTTACAAGCCTTGTAAGAATTCTCTTGTGAGATCTTTACAAGGTTTGTAAGAATTCTCTTGTTTAAATCCTTGATTTGTTTCTATTGATTATATTAATGCTAGCACAATTACATATACCATCAGAACAACTAGAATTTTAAGTATCTTCACTACTGCTACTAACATTGTCTATTTGTTAAATTTTATCAGAACTAGTTTGAGTACTGTTTGAATCCTCAGTTAATAGGAGTTGACTAAACTTCTTTTTGTTTAGATACTGATCATAGTTGTCTCTCCTCTATCGTCTTTGAGTAAACTTTTGTCTCTAAGCATAAGTAAGATTGGAGAATCTAAACCTGTTCTTGAAAGGGGTTTGATTGCGATTCGGACTAATCCAAAATGCATGTAGTAAAAACCTTGTTTTTTGTATTTAATCACTCTGGAGTTTTCCTTGGCTTTAGAACTAAACAGTTTTCTAATTGAAGAAGACATAATTAAAACTATTATTGAATAATAATCTTAGAACTACATTTCAAAATTATCACCAAGCAAATATCTCAAAACACAAAATCCTAGAATTAAAGTAGTTATTGGAACACCTAGGCTTGTTAACGGTCTTATGGCCTCCCTCAAGACTTACTGCCTAGAACACCCGACTTGCCAATGTATGAATAGCTCTCACTGCTACTATCCTGATTCTTTGAATCCTGTATTTTAAAACACTTGAATGATAATAATCTTTTTATGTAAATTTAAAACTCTTAATCAATAACAATCTCTTTTATTTCTTCAACAATTTTGAAAACTACTTGACTCTGATACCATAAACGACCTAAGAGTAATAAAAAGATTAATAAAATTTTTAAAACTCGAAATAAGAATTTGAAATAAATTTTTGAAATTGAAATTTGTTAAGATAAAATTTTAAAAATGATAATTAAATTGGTAATGAAACACGCAGGAGAAATTAAATGAAATTGAAAGATTTTTATTGCCAAAAAAAATTTTTACAATGGAATTGTACAAGAATTTTTGAAACTTTTACAGAGTAGGGAGTAAGGATTTTCTCTCTTTCTAACTCTCTGTTTGCTCTCCGTTCAAACTCTACCTAAGGCTATAGATTTTGAGTACATTTATACACTCTAAAGTTAACTATTACAATTGAATAATTGAAGAAACATAATCATGCTTCCTTTTGAAAAAATTGTCTTCATGCTTGATGACAAATCTTGAATAATTGAATCAACTTTTTGACAAAGTGGTCTTTATGATGGCGAATCTTAAATAATTGAACCGACTTTTTGACAAAGTGGCATTCATAATTGATATGAGTCCCACATGTTGAATAGTACTGTCGAAATTGTTTATCTTCTCTTGATTATGAGATCTTGAATAATTTTGCACCGAAAGATGCTTTGTCTTGACTTGAATGATTCCATTTGTCAGTAGTCAAAAGGGTCTTAAGATAATAGACCACCGAAGGGGTCGTCTGACATTTTTCTTCACATTTATCTTCTAAATTTATTGGTTTTGGTCATAAGCTCTCTAGATTTTAACAATCCAGAGTTGTCTTAAAATTTAAAATACATAAAACTAATATCATAAATTTAACTAATTTTTTAATTAAACAAGACATATTCAAAATTTTGGGCTTACCAACGGTTTTACGGCCTCCCTTGGGTTTTACGGCCTGGAACACCCAACTTGCCAACGTATGAACAGCTCTCATTGCTACCGTTCTGACTCTTCAAACCCTGTATTCTAAAACACCTGAATAACAATAATTTTTCTATGTTTCACTAAAACTTATTGCATAACAATAATTTTTTTCTACATCTTTATTCATCAAAATATTTTTTTTATATTATTATAATGATCTACCGATGATAGTAATGATAGACCGGAGGAAAATTTTGGCGTGAAAAATTGACATGTTGTATTGTTAGGTTTACCTTAATATAATCGATATTGTAATTGAGTTTCATGGTATGTATAATATGGAAGTCAATATAAGAAATTAGCGAATGGAAATGGAATTTGATTCGATGGTATGCAAATGGGTATTCGAAACCTGTTATTAGTATTGGACAGTATATTCCAGTACCATAATGGTTTATTATGAGACCTGGATTATCTAAAAGATATTCATCCAAAAGATATTGAGTTTGGGTATTTGAAGAAGATGGTCGGTTATGATTAATTTGAAAAGATGGAGGTAAAGGATTTTGTAACCTGTGTGGAACCTCCTGTTGATCTGCATGTTGATCTTCGAGGAAGAAGTTATTTCTTCCTTCCATGAGTGTTTGAATCGTTTGATTCAAAGGATTTGTGAAAAGATTTGAGTGTTTAGATTGAGTAAGTTGAATAGGTTTGAGTATTTAGGTTTTCTCTCAAAATTCGCTCAGAACACTTTTTTAATAATTTTCTCTTTTCCTTTCTTTAGTGTAAGTCTTATAAGAATTCTCGCGTGAGATAATCCGAAAGGGAATTATCTTCTCCCTTTATGTACGCGATTTGAAAATTAAAGTTGGAAATGATTACTTACCATCTGGCAAAAATTTGGTCTAAGATGTTTATTTTTAGAAAGGTGATTGGTTTCTGTTGTGATTGTGGTAAATTATAAGGTTTGAATAGCGGTGGTGAAACGTTGGAAGGAAATTGGTTAGGTTGATTGGTTTGGATGTTATCTAACTTATCTTCAATGTGGCTAACTTGTTTGAAAGTCGTATGAAGAATTTGACTCTGGTAGTTGTTTTGTTAGTAGACTTTTTTGATATCACCTAAATTTGTAGTATCTGTATTTGGTCTATTGTCAGCTATCTTGAGTGGAGATGTTGGAATACTATTCTTAGAGACCTTAAAGTTGATTGACTCTAATGGTAGATGGACAGATTGAATAATACCATGGTTCTTAGTTTCCCACTACCTGAATTGACTATGATTGACATTGATATCTATGATCTTGATGGGGTAATCTATATTATGGTTGTCTAAATACATTTGGAATCATGTGAAAAATAAAATATTGATCTTGAGCCTATTTATTTTTTCATCCCAGACCTCTCTAATTTGGGTACGTCTTAACTCATCAAAAGTTTTGTAAAACCATTTTACTTTGTGTTTGTTGGTTTCAGTCTTGAAGTCTTGTCTAAGAAAATCTTTGTCTATTTGGAAGTTGTCATTGGTAATCATATTGATGGCGGTGGAATTAAGTAACCTAATTTCTTCAAATTCATTTTAAAGAGAAAGGGTTTCTTTATGCTCTTTGATTGAGCTCGCAATTTTGTAGTCAAAGTAACTTATGTCATAAATTGTATTATAAGGGATATTGGGTAAGGTATCTTTGCTTTTTTTTTTTTTTTACTAAAATTGGTAATTTTGATCATGAGTTCTCTGGATTTGATCACTCTGGGGTTGTCCTTAGTTTTATAACTAAACAGCTTTTTAATTGAAGAATATATAATTAAAACTATTATTAAATAATAATCTTAAAACTACACTTCAAAATTATCACCAAGCAAATATCTCAAAACACAAAATCTTGGAATCAAAATGAATTTGAAGAAATTAGGTTACCATTTTTACCGCCATCAATAAATACAAAAAACAAAGTTTTAACCACATCCATTTTGGATTAGTCCAAATCGCAATCAAACTCCTTTCAATAACAGGTTTAGATTCTTCAATCTTACTCATGCTTAGAGACAAAACTTTACTCAAATTCGAGAATTTCATCTTAGGAATAATCTAGTCAAACTTGTACAACGGTTCCATCTATTTCAATTCTACTCCAAATTTTTAAACTAGTCTTTTAGATCCAACTATTTTAGATACTCTAGTACTCAACATCCATGCTCCAGAAACCAAATTTACTCAACATCGACAAGGTTACATGCTACTTTACAGAATTTACTTTAAGCAGATTACTTCCTAGTTTAATCTAAGATGTTTACTCAAAAACGACAGAGGAGAGACAACTATGATTAGTATCCAAACAAAAAGAGAGGATACACTAACCTTTACCTATACCCCAAGACTACTCCAATGGAATGAAATCATCATTCCAGAGGTATGGAGATTCCAGAACCCACTGGTTCCTAAAAACTTAGTGTAAAAAGACCTTAAACAAGTAGTATAAACTTCTGATGGTCAAGTTTTACTCAGATTCAATTCCTTTAGACAATTTAAAATACCAACTAGTTTTATTGAATTCCAAGCTGCTAGATCATCCTTTTCAATACCCTCAACTTCTAGACCGAATATGATAGAAAAGGTAGAAATCCAAAGATCTGTTAGCTATTCAAATCCTGTAGCTAAACCAATACCACAACAAACACCTACTCCAGGATCCTCAACACTATCTGATTTCCAATCCATCAATATAATTACCAATGACAACTTCCAAATAGACAAAGATTTGTTAGACAAGACTTCAATATTGAAACCAACAAACTCAAAGTATAATAGTTTTACAAAACTTTTAATGAGTCAAGATGTACCCAAATTAGAAAGGTTTGGTATGAAGAAATGAATAGGCTTAATGTCAATATTTTACTTTTCACATGGTTTCAAATGTATTTAAACAACCATAATATAGATTATCCCTTCAAGACCATAGATATCAATGTCAACCATAATTAACTTAGGAAATGAAAAATCAAAAACCATGGTATTATTCAATTTATTCATCTACTATTAGAGTCAATCAACCTTAAGGTTTCTGAGAATAGCATTCCAACATCTCCATTCAAAATAGTTGACAATAGACCTAATACATATACTACAAACTTAAGCGATATCAGAAAAGTCTACGAACAAAACAACTACTAGAGTCAAATTTTTCATACGATTTCCAAGCAGGTTAGCCACATTGAAGATAAGTTGGATAACATCCAAACCAATCAATCTAACCAATTTCTTTCTAACGTTTCACCACCTCTATTCAAACCTTACAATTTACCACAATCACAACAGGAACCAATCACCTTTCAAAAAATAGACATTTTAAACCAAATCAACAAAAAATTGACAATGTTACCTAGATAAAATCAATAGTGTACAAACTAGTGATACAGAGCCCATTCAAATATATAGAGTCCGAAGACAATAAAGGCTTAAGATCAATTGGAGGAATAGTTTAACCGAAAACTATTATCCAATACATATTCCACCTGATATCCAATATGAAGAAAGATCCAAATACGTTAGTACTCAATACACAGGAGAAGCCATTTATGAGTGGAATATAGATGGCAGATCTGAGTATGAAATCATGAACCTGCTCCAAGAAATAGGCACGGTCGCATTAGCCTACAAAGCACTAAAAAATATAGACCACACAGCTGGCAAGTATATAGTTGCAGGATTCACTGGATCTCTTAGGTATTAATGGGACAATAGTTTAAGCATACATACTCAACAAAGCATATTCAACCATAGTGAAAAAATCTAAATTGAAAATGATCCAAATACGTTAGTACTCAATACACAAGAGAAGCCATTTATGAGTGAAATATAGATGGCAGATCTAAGTATGAAATCATGAACCTGCTCCAAGAAATAGGCACGGTCGCACTAGCCTACAAAGCACTCAAAAATACAGACCACACAGCTGGCAAGTATATAGTTGCAGGATTCACTGGATCTATTAGGTATTAATGGGACAATAGTCTAAGCATACATACTCAACAAAGCATATTCAACCATAGTGAAAAAATCTAAATTGAAAATGATCAAGGTTTCATTACCGAGCATGAAAAAGAAAATCTTGTAGAAGTTCTTATCCAAACTATAAGAATACATTTCATAGGCAATCCCCAAGAAGAATTGCAAAGTTTAAAAATAGTCTTCATCACTTATATCTTTCAAAGACAAGACAGTAATGCGTCTTTCTGGAAAAAAAGATTCATTTCAAGTTTACGCAAATTTTTTAGTGATAGAATACTCAAAAAGTTGAATTTACAGGAGGAAACTCAATTCCTTGAGATTCAATTACTTATGGTCAATTGTTTGGTTTTGTCAAAAAGGAGGGAATAGCATTATATCAAGAACAAAAGGAAAAGAAAAAAACCGAAAGGTATTCATTTAGCCAAACTGTAGGAAGTTTTTGTCAACAATATGGTTATGAAAAAATCCAACTACCATCCTATAGAAATAAGAGCAAGCTCAAACACATTACCTACTATTCCAAGCCTAGAAAATAAAAAGCCTAATTCAATGAGTCTTATTATAAGCCCAATAGGAAATATAAAAACCAATACCGACCCAATAAAAAGTACAAGTCCAATAACAAAAAAGATTTAGTCTATTGGACTTACAAAAAACTAGGACATACCTCAAATAATTATAGGACTAAAAACAAAATTAACGAAATTTTCAAGGACCAAAATGACTTTAAAAAGAAGTTTACTCAACTCCTATTAAGTGAGGATTCAAACAATATTTAAGTTAGTTCTGATGAAATTCAACAAATAGACAACTCTAGTAACAGTAGTGAAGATACTCAAAATTTTAGCTGTTCTAATGGTATATGCAATTGTGCTAGCATCAATATGATCAGTAGAAATAAGCAAGATAAACAATTTCTCTTAGATATTATAGACAAGATCGATGATCTAGACACTAAGAGGGAGTAATTATTTAAACTTAAGGAAATCATTACCCAAGAAAACCAAGTCAACAACCCAGAACCTTTTAGTCTCAAGAAAATCTTCGAAAAATACCTTACTCAAAAACCTTTTAGACAGGTTAGAATAGGAGATCAAAATTGTATTCGAGAAGGTATTATTCTAACTTAATATTACGAAAAAATTTATGAAAGGCTTAACAGTGCAAATGAATCGAATCTCAATGTTAAGTACAAGTTATCCAAAACTCAAATTTGCAACCATAATTATTGCTTCAAGAATAGTTTCATTCCAGTCAAAAATCTCAGCCAAAATATCATTTTAGGCACACTTTTTCTTAATCAAATCTATCCTTTTCAAGTAGATGATAAAAGAATCCATACTCAAGAGCTAAGATAAAGAGCTAGCACAAAAAGCTTGAACGGAGAACGAAAAGAGAATTAGAAAGAGAGAAAATCCCTACTCCCTACTCTGTAAAAGCTTCAAAAATCCTTGTACAATTCCATCAAAAATCCGTGTACAATTCCCTGTAAAAATTTCCTTTGGCAATAAAATCTTTCAATTTCAATTAATTTATTTTACGTGTTTTATTATCAATTTAATTATCATTTTCAAAATTTTATTTTAACAAATTTCAATTTCAAAAATTTATTTCAAATCCTTACTTCAAGTTTTAAAATTTTATTAATCATTTTATTACTTCAAGAAGAAGTCAAGTTACTCAAGAAACAAATCAAGGATTTAAACCAGAAACTCCAAGAATAATAGATCCAACAGCTTCAAACCAATGTTAGGTTAAAATTATTAGAAAATTTGCAGAACAAAGAAAAAGTCATTATAAATGAACAAATTGCAAATTAGTAAGTTGAACTAACTCAAATCCTTGACCCCGTACAACAATTAGATAATAGTGATTTTATTCAACTTATTAATAGGATCAATTTTCAAAAATGGTAAATCAACATCTCTTTATACGTAGGCAATAGTTTTCATCTCAATACAACTGCCCTAGTTGATTCAGAGACAGATCAAAATTGTATTTTTTTCAAGTAAATGACAAAGGAATCCATACTCAAGTACTAAGTACTCAAATCACTTTTAATATTCTGTCCCCCATCAATAACGAAGAGATAACTTTACTTCAACAAAACTCCATTAGTCAATAAATCAATCTCATAAAAAACAAAGAAAGTTACATTTAAGCCCTGCAAAAAAAATCCATTATTCTAAAATAGAAAAACAATTAGGAAATCTTACTGTCCAAACAAAAATCTCTGACATCCAAAAGTTTTTTGAAAAACAAGTATGCTCGGATTTATCCAATGCTTTTTGGGAAAGGAAAAAACATATTATCCATTTACCTTACGAAAAAGACTTCAATGAAAGATAGATACCTATCAAAGCCAAACCCATTCAAATGAATCATAACATCTTTAAACATTGCAAAAAAAAAAAAGAAATTCAAGATTTACTCAACAAAAATCTCCTCTGTAAATCAAAATTTTCTTGGAGTTGTTTTGCTTTTTATGTCAATAAAAATTCCGAAATAGAATGAGAAGTTCCTAGGTTAGTTATCAATTACAAACCATTAATAAGGTTTTACAATGGATTAAGTATCCAATTCCCAATAAGAAATATCTACTCAAACGATTATATGATTCAACTATAATTTTCAAGTTTGATATGAAAAGTGGATTTTGGCAAATCCAAATAGCTGAACAAGATATTTACAAAATTGCCTTTACTGTACCATTTACACATTACAAATGGAACGTAATGCCATTTGGTATCAAAAATGCCTCTTCAGAATTTCAAAACATCATGAATGAGATATTCAACCCTTATTCCCAATTTGTTATTATCTACATTGATGACGTATTAGTATTTTCTAAATCTATAGAACAACATTTCAAACACCTTCACATTTTTCTCTATATAGCAAAAAAAATGGTTTAGTGGTGTTGGCCACTAAGATGAAACTTCTTCAAACAAAAGTACAATTTCTAGGCCACAAAATCCACCAAGGCACTATTCAACCAATCAATAGGACTATTGTATTTGCTTCCAAATTTTTAGATGAAATGATGTAAATTCAGCACAAGGTAAGTCAACCTAGGCTCAAATTCGTCCAGCACATGATCTCCTCAGTCTATACACTTCATTTGGCCTTAATTTGATTACTTGGAGTCAAAGTCATGGAGCAGCATTTATATAAATTTTTGGAATGAAAACTAAGTATTTATGTGACTCTTGGAAGCATAATATAGAGCATTGTACAGTTATTTATTATAATTAATGCTTGTAGTCCCTATAATCTGTAGTTTTCTTTTATATTTGACCAAATATGTAATGCCTATAAAAAGGCTCCTTTTTTCTCATTTTAGGGATTTTGGCTGATTGAATGAAAATATATTTCTTTTGAGTGGTAATCCAACTCTTCTTCCTTTATCCAAATTCTTGCCAAATTTGGTGGTGGATCTTTCCTTGGCTAGTGCCATTGCCTTTAGGCCTTGGATACTTGGCTTTTATCTTTAAATTCTCTTTTGTTATCATCATTTGAAGAGTTTAAGAGTTCAAAACTCTAATCTCGTGAACAGTGACGAAGTTGAAGAGCAAAACTCACTCTTAGCTTCCTCAAGACGCATCAATTGGTATCAAAGCACTGGGTTATCAAGAGTGAGTAATCTTTCACCTTATTATCATCTTTCCTTTGCTGAATCCTTAATTTCTGCTGGAGTTCTTATTTTCATTAAAAACCCTAAACCTAATTAACCTGCTGTTGTATCACCACACTTAAAAAAAAAAAAAAAAACTATGAGTAGATCATCCACTCTACCCGCACCATGGGAATTAGTAACTATGAAACTTGAAGAACAGATGAATGAACTTAGAGAATAATTCTTCCAGCTCTTGAGAAACCAAAATCAAAACCAAGGCCAACCAAAACGATGAAGTGCCCTTCCAAACCAAAACCGCCAAAGACTATCACCTCACCCAAGACACCATTATTATGAAGAAAAAATTCGAGATAAAAGTGATTCTAGTGAGTTTGAAGTGGACAAAAAAAAAAGAAGAAGGGAGAGCAATGATGATAGAGGATTAAAGATTGATATTCCAGAATTTGAGGGGGGATTAAATCCAGATGATTTTTTGGATTGGTTTAAAGAGATTGAGAGGTTCTTTCAGTTTAAGAGTTATTCTGATGAGAGAAAATGTAAGATAGCAATTCTGAAATTTAAAGATTATGCTTCTCTATGGTGGGAGAATGTCAAGAAACAGAGAGATAGAGAAGGGAAAGAAAAAGTGAGATCATGGGAGAAGTTGAAAAAGTTGATGAGGAGAAGATTCTTGCCCGAAAACTATAGACAAGATCTCTACCTTAGGTTGCACACTCTTAAGCAAGGAGACAGGAGTGTAGAAGAGCACATCTGAGATTTTGAGAGATTGATGATGCGAAGTGATATACCAAAGATTAAAGAACAGACTATTGCCAGATTCTTAGGAGGGTTAAATACGGAGATTGCTAATATGGTGGAATTACAACCGTTTTGTTCGTTTGAAGATGTATGTAAGTTGTCCATTAAAGTTGAGAAACAAAAGAAAGCTATAAAGACTTCGGCACCTAAGAATTTCAGTAAGGGGAACTCATATTACAAGGGTTCTTCATCCTTCAGCAAACTGAAAATTACCACCAAGGACAAAGGAAAAGAGAAGCTGATGGAAGCACCTAAAAAGAAGCAAAAATTTTGTCAAGACAGGCCATGGAAATAAGAAGTGCTTCAAATGTCAGGGTTATGGACATTTCCAAGCTAATTGTCCTAATAATCGGGCTATGACTTTAAAGGAGATTGAGCAGATTGAGGAGTTCATGCAAGAGAAAGAAGATGAAGTTGTTGGATCTGACAATGAAGAAGAGATTGTAGAAGAGGCTGATAGTGGGGACATGCTTATGTTAAAAAAGATTTTGCATACTCAGATCTGCCCTAATGAAGATCAACGGGAGAACTTGTTCCAAACCCGATGCACCATCAATGGGAGGGTTTGTTCGGTAATAATTGACAGTGGGAGCTGTACTAATGTTGCTTCTACAACACTTGTGAAGAAGTTAAGCCTTCCAACCTTAGCTCATGCTCAACCATATAAGCTTAAATGGCTCAGCAATGGGAGTACCGTGCAAGTTATGAAATAGGTTCTAGTTTCTTTTTTTATTGGTAGAACTTATGCTAATGAAGTGTTATGTGATGTTATTCCTATGGATGCATGTCACTTATTGTTGGAAAGACCATGGCAGTTTGATAGAGGAGTTAATCATGATGGGAAAAAGAATACTTATTCGTTTAAATTGAAGGAGAAGAATATCACTTTACTACCCTTGAAACCATCACAAATACAGAAACCTACACCCATGACAGAAAACCTAAAAGAAAGCCTATTCCTAAATGAGAATCAAGTTGAGAAAGCCATCCTTAAACATCAACCTGTCCTTGCCTTGCTTGTAACTGAAAGAAAGAATGTTGAGAATGAGAGCAAACCACACCCTCTAGTCCAAAACTTGCTTAAAGAATACACTAATGTTTTCCCAGATGACCTACCACCTGGATTACCACCTTTGAGAGGCATAGAGCACCAAATTGACCTTATACCTGGGGCATCCCTACCAAATAGACCAGCCTATAGATGTAACCCAGAGAAGTCTAAGGAGTTGCAAAGACAAGTGGATGAGCTGATTAATCGTGGTTTTATAAGAGAAAGTATGAGTCCATGTTCAGTGCCAGCGTTGTTAGTACCAAAGAAAGATGAAACTTACAGGATATGTGTGGATAGTAGAGCCATAAATAATATCACTATCAAGTACAGGTATCCTATTCCTACACTTGATGATATGTTAGATCAGTTACATGGTTTTATGATATTTTCAAAAATTGATCTTAGAAGCGGGTACCATCAGATTAGAATGAAGAAGGAAGATGAGTGGAAGACAGCATTCAAAACCAGAGGAGGATTGTATGAATGGTTAGTTATGCCATTTGGTTTGTCTAATGCTTCTAGTACTTTCATGCGACTTATGAATGAAGTGTTGAAGCCATTCCTGGAGAGATTTATTATAGTATACTTTGATGATATCCTAGTGTATAGCAAAAGTGAGGAGGAACATGTTACTCATTTGCGACAAGTTTTTGATACTTTGAGGGAGAAGAAGTAATATGCAAAACTGGATAAGTGTGAGTTTTTCTCACCAAGTGTGAGTTTTTGTCACCGAGTGTTGTGTTTCTTGGTTATGTTGTTTCTAAAGATGGCATCATGGTGGATCATTCCAAAATTGAAGCAATCAGAAGCTGGCCCCAATCCAAAACCATCGGTGAAATCAGAAGTTTTCATGGTTTAGTATCTTTCTATCGCCGATTTGTTCCTAATTTCAGTACAATCATGGCACCCGTCACTGAGTGCAAGAAAAAGGGTAACTTTGAATGGACTAAAGTAGCAAATGAAGCATTTGAAGTGGTTAAGAAGAAATTGTGTGAAGATTTTGATCAAGTGTTTGAAGTGGAATGTGATGCAAGTGGAGTTGGAATAGGTGCTGTTCTTACACAAGCTAAGCGCCCCATAGCTTATTTTAGTGAGAAGCTAAATGAATCAAGGAGACGGTACAGCACATACGACAAGGAATTTTATGCAATTGTGAGGGCCTTAGATTACTAGAGTCATTACTTGAAGGCTAAACAATTTGTTCTTCATTCAGACCACCAAGCCTTGAAGTTCATCAATGGGCAACACAAACTGAATTCAAGACATGCTGAATGGGTTGAATTTCTCCAATCGTTCTCTTTTGTTTCAAATTACAAGAAATGAGTAAACAACGTGGTTACGGATGCTTTGTCTAGAAGATATGCATTGCTTGCTATTTTAGACGCTCGAGTTCTTGGTTTCCAATTAATGAAGGAGTGTTATGCTACTGATGAAGATATGAGTTTGATCATAGCCGAATGCAAGAAAGGAAGTTTTGAGGATTATTCTGTCCAAGATGGATTTCTCTTCAAGGGAAACAAGATTTGTGTACCAAAAGGAAATTTTCGAGAGTTGATTATAAGGGAGGTTCACGAAGGAGGACTTGCTGGTCACTTTGGGGTTAACAAGACATTGGAGATTCTTAAAGAACGTTTCTACTGGCCAAAAATGCAGAGAGAAGTCCAAGTAATAGTGGCGAGGTGTGGCACATGTCAACGAGCTAAGAGTCACTTCAAACCAGACCTTTACACTCCATTACCAATTCCAAAGCAGCCTTGGGAAGATTTAAGCATGGATTTCATTGTTGCATTGCCGAGAACACAAAGGGGAAAAGATGCAGTTATGGTGGTTGTAGATCGGTTTTCTAAAATGGCACATTTCATCCCTTGCCATAAAACAGATGATGCTTCTCACGTAGCTGATTTGTTTTTCAAAGAAATTATTCGTTTGCATGGGATTCCAAGGAGTATTGTGTCAGATCGGGATACTAAATTCCTTAGTCATTTTTGAAGGACACTTTGGGCAAAGTTTGGTACAAAACTTTTCTTTAGCACTTCACACCATCCTCAAACTGATGGGCAGACCGAGGTCACAAACCGCACTTTGGGAACTATTCTAAGAACTTTGGTGAGCAAGAACTTGAAGGATTGGGATATCAAATTAGCACATGCTGAATTTGCTTATAATAGGTCTCCAAGTTCTACAACTAGTCACTCTCCATTTGAGGTAATGTATGGCATCAATCCTATCACTCCTATTGAATTAAGTTCTTTGCCAATCGATATTCAAGTAAGTGTGGATGCAATTGAGAAAGCCAAAGCAATGAAGAAGTTACATGAATCTGTTCGGGTCCAAATACAGAAGTCTAATGAAACATACAAGAGACGAACCAACAAAAATAGAAGAGCAGCCAACTTTCAGCTTGGAGATATGGTTTGGGTTCATCTAAGGAAGGAAAGGTTTCCATCCAAAAGAAAGAGTAAGCTAGCACTAAGAGCCGACGGTCCATTTGAGGTCCTTGAACGAGTTGGAGATAATGCTTACAAGATAAACTTACCTAGTGAATTTGGAGGAGTCTCGACTACATTTAATGTGGGTGATTTGTCCCCATATTTGGAAGATGATAACCTTGCAGATTTGAGGACAAATCCTCTTCAACCCCGGGAGGATGATGTAAATTTAACACAAGGTAAGTCAACCCAGGCCCAAATTCGTCCAGCCCATGATCTCCTCAGTCTATACACTTCATTTGGCCTTAATTTGATTACTTGGAGTCAAAGTCATGAAGCAGCATTTATAAAAAATCTTTGGAATGAAAGCTAAGCATTTATGTGACTCTTGGAAGCATAATATGGAGTATTGTGCAGTTATTTATTATAATTAATGCTTGTAGTCCTTATAATCTCTAGCTTTCTTTTATATTTGACCAAATATGTAATGCCTATAAAAAGACTCCTTTTTTCTCATTTTTGGGATTTTGGCTAGTTGAATGAAAATATATTTCTTTTGAGTGGTAATCCAACTCTTCTTCCTTTATCCAAATTCTTGCCAAATTTGATGGTGGATCTTTCCTTGGCTGGTGCCATTGCCTTTAGGCCTTGGATACTTGGCTTTTATCTTTAAATTCTCTTTTGTTATCATCATTTGAAGAGTTTAAGAGTTCAAAACTCTAATCCCGTGAACAGTGACGAAGTTGAAGAACAAAACTCACTTTTAGCTTCCGCAAAACGCATCATGAAATCAAGGAAAAAAAACCAATTATAGAGGTTTTTAGGATCTCTCAATTATGTAGCAGATTTTTTCCTAAATATTAAGCAAATATATGAACCATTATACAATAAATTACAGAAGAATCCACTTCTTTGGACAGATCAACATACTCAAGTAGTGAAGATAATCAAGAATAAAGTTAAGGTTAAATAGGAAATTAATTGTTGTAGAAACCGATGCTTCAGACATAGGATATGGAGGAATTCTTAAACAAATGATAGATGGGTTAAATAGGGAATTAATTGTTAGATATCATTCAGGTATCTGGCTTAGATCTCAAAATAATTACTCAATAATAAAAAAAAAGATTTATCAATTATTTTATACATCATGAAATTTCAAGATGATTTATTCAACAAAAATTTCTTACTACTAATTGATTGCAAATCTACAAAAGAAATTTTGGAAAAAGATGTCAAAAATCTTGTTTCGAAACAAATTTTTGCCATACGGCAAGCAATACTTCTCAACTTTGATTTTCAAATCGCCTATATAAAGAGAGAAGATAATTTCCTTTCGGATTATCTCATGAGAGAATTCTTACAAGGCTTACACTAAAGAATGGGAGAGAGAAAATTCTTAAAAAAGTGTTCTAAGTGAATTTCGAGAGAAAACCTAAATACTCAAACCTATTCAACCTACTCAACCCAAATACTCAAATCTTCTAAAAATCCTTAGAATCAAACCATCCAAGCACTCATGGAGGGAAGAAACAACTTCTTCAATGAAGATCAAGATGAAGATCAAAATGGAGAGCGGATAATACACCGAGATCCTCTACCTCTATCTTTTTTTGATGCTTATGTTCCACTAGTATCTACCCCTCATACCCGTGCATTTCTTACACATTCACCTCAAATTTTAGATTCTCTCAATGATCCAAATCTTATTAGAAACCATTATGGTGTAGGAACAAATCACCAAAACCCACCAATAATGGGTTATGAATTCCCATTTGCCGATCACTGTATCCAATTTCAATTCCATTCACCAGTCACTTTCCTTAGCATCCATATTGTCCATACTATCAATCCAAATTGTAATCAAGAATATATCCGTGTTCATGTAACCCTTGAACATGTCAACTCCCCACGCCAAACCTTTCCTCTGGTCTACCATTACTATCATAGGTAGATCATCATAAAAAAAAAAAAAAAAAGATTATTTAGTAGTATTTTGATAAACAGAGATGTAGCAAAAATAATTGTTGTGCAAGAAGTTTTAGTGAAACATAAAGAGATTATTGTTATTCAAGTGTTTTAAAATACAGGGTTTGAAGAGTTAGGATGATAGCAGTGAGAGCTGTTCATATGTTGGTAAGCCTAAGCAGTAAAACCCGAGGAAGGTCATAAAACCGTTGGTAAACCCAGGTGTTCCAGTAACTTCTCTGATTTTATAATTTTGTATTTTAGAATATTTGGGTAATTCTAGTCTCAAAGTGTCGATCTAAAATTATTGTCCAATAATAATTTTGAATGTCTTGTTCAATCAAAAAATTAGTTAAATTTAGGGTATTAGTTTTATGTATTTTAAGTTTTAAGACAACTCTGGATTGTTAAAATCTAGAGAGCTTATGACCAAAACCAACAAATTTGGAAGATAACTGTGGAGAAAAGTGTCAGACGACCCCTTCGGTAGTCCATTATCTCAAAACCCTTTTGACTACTGACATAAGGAATCATTTAAGCCAAGACAAAGCATCTTTCGGTGCAAAATTATTCAAGATCTTATGATCAAGAAAAGACAAACAACTTCGGCAATACTATTCAACCTGCGGGACCCACATCAATCGTGAAGGCCACTTTGTCAAAAAGTCGGTTCAATTATTCAAGATTATTTAAGATTCGCTATCGTGAAGACCATTTTATTAAAAAGTTGGTTCAATTATTCAAGATTCGCCATCAAGCATGAAGACAACTTTTTCAAAAGGAAACATAATTATGTTTCTTCAATTATTCAATTGTAATAGTCAACTTTAGGGTGTATAAATGTACTCAAGATCCATAGTTTTAGGCAGAGTTTAAACGGAAAGTGAACAGAGAGTTAGAAAGAGAGAAAATCCCTACTCCCTATTCTGTAAAAACTTCAAAATTCCTATACAATTCCATCAAAAATCCGTGTACAATTCCTTGTAAAAATTTTCTTTTGCAATAAAAATCTTTCAATTTCAATCAATTTCTTCTACGTGTTTTATTATCAATTTAATTATCATTTTTAAAATTTTATCTTAAAAAATTTCAATTTCAAAAAATTATTTAAAATCCTTGTTAAATACCTGAATAATATCTAACAATTGATTTCCTATTTGACCCATTTATCCTTTGTTTAAAAATTCCTCCATATCTTATGTTTGAAGCATTGGTTTCCACAATAAGAAATGTACTAGGATGAGGAATTGCTAAGCATGGAATAACCTTAACTTTGCTCTTAATTATCTTGACTACTTGAGTATGTTGATCTATCCAAGGAATTGGATTCTTCTATAATCTCTTATATAATGGTTCACAGATTTGTCTAATATTTGAGAAAAATCTACTACATAATTGAGAGATCCTAGAAATCTTTGTAATTGAGTTTTTTCTTTGATTTCATCTGAAAATTTGAAAGCAAGTTCAATAGTCCGATTGATTGGTTGAATAGTGCCTTGGTGGATTTCGTGGCATAGAAACCGTACTTTGGTTTGAAAAACTTTCATCTTGATGGTCGACACTACTAAAACATTCTTTTTGACTATGTAGAGAAAAATGTAAAGGTGTTTGAAATGTTGTTTTATAGATTTAAAAAATACTAATAAATCATCAATGTAAACAATAAAAAATTAGGAATAAGGGTTGAATATCTTATTCATGATGTTTTGAAATTCTGAAAGAGTATTTTTGACACCAAATGGCATCACGTTCCATTCGTAATGTCCAAATGGTATGGTAAAGACGGTTTTGTACCTATCTTGTTCAGCTATTTGAATTTGCCAAAATCCACTTTTCATATCAAATTTGGAAAATATGGTTGAATCAAATAATCGTTTGAGTAGATCTTTTTTATTGGGAATTGGATACCTAATCCATTGTAAAATGTTATTTAATGGTTTGTAATTGATAACTAACCTAGGAACTTCTCGTTCTATTTCGAAATTTTTGTTGACATAAAAAGCAAAACAATTCTAAGGAAATTTTAATTTGCGGAGGAGATTTTTATTGAGTAAATCTTGGATTTCTTTTTTACAATGTTCAAGAAGGTCATGATTCATTTGAATAGGTTTGGCTTTGATAGGTATCTGTCTTTTATTGAAGTCTTTTTAATAGGATAAATGAATAATATGCTTTTTCCTTTCCCAAAAAGCATTGGGTAGATCCAAGTATACTTGTTTTTCAAAAAACTTTTAGATATTAGAGATTTTTATTTGGACAGTAGGATTTCCTAATTGTTTTTCTATTTTAGAATAATGGATTTCCTTTTACAGGGCTTACATGTGACTTTCTTTATTTTTTATGAGATTGATTTGTTAACTAATGAAGTTTTGTTGAAGTAAAGTTATCTCTTTGTTATTGATGGGAGATAGGAAATTAAAAGTGATTTGAGTACCTAATACTTGAGTATAGATTCCTTTGTCATATACTTGAAAAGGATAGATTTGAGTAAGAAAATGTGTACCTAAAATGATATTTTGGCTGAGATTTTTAACTAGGATGAAGCTATTCTTGAAGTAATAATTATGGTTGTAAATTTGAGCTTTGGATAACTTGTGCCTAACATTGAGATTCGATCCATTTACACTATTAAGCCTTTCATAGGTTTTTTCGTAATATTGGGTTGAAATAATTCCTTTTCAAATACAATTTTGATCTGCCCATGAATCAACTAGAGCAGTTGTATTGAGATGAAAACTATTGCCTACGTGTAAAGAGATGTTGATATACCATTTTTGAAAATTGATCATATTAATGAGTTGAATAAAATCACTATCATCTAACTATTGTACGGGGTCAAAGATTTGAGTTGGTTCAGCTTGCCAATTTGTAATTTGTTCATCTATAATGGTTTTTTCTTTGTTCTGAGAATTTTCCAATAATTCTAACCTAACATTGGTTTGAAGCTATTAGAACTGTTGTTCTTGGAGTTTCTAGTTTAAATCCTTGATTTATTTCTTGAGTAGCTTGACTTCTTCTTGAAGTTCTCCTATTATAACCTATCTAAAAAGATTTTGAGTAAGGTATTTTTTGAAGATTTTATTGAGACTAAAAGGGTCTGGGTTGTTGACTTGGTTTTCTTGGGTAATGATTTCCTTAAGCTTGAGTAAATACTCCTTCTTAGTGTCTGGATTGTTGATCTTGTCTATAATATCTAAGAGAAATTGTTTATCCTGCTTGTTTCTACTGATCATATTAATGCTAGTACAATTACATATACCATCAGAACAACTAGAATTTTGAGTATCTTCACTACCGCTACTAGGGTTGTCTATTTGCTGAATTTCATCAGAACTAGCTTGAATACTGTTTGAATCCTCACTTAATAGGAGTTGACTAAACTTCTTTTTAAGGTCATCTTGGTCTTTGAAAACTTCGTTGATTTTGTTTTTGGTCCTACAATTTTTTGAAGTATGTCTTGATTTTTTGCAAGTCCAACAGACTAAGTCTTTTTTGTTATTAGACTTGTACTTTCTATTAGGTCGATATTGGTTTTTATACTTCCTATTGGACTTATAATAAAACTCATTGAATTGGGTTTTTTGTTTTTTAGGCTTAAGAGTAGTAGGTAATGTGTTTGGGCTTGCTCTTATTTCTATAAGATGGTGGTTGAATTTTTTCATAACTATATTGTTGACAAAAGCTTCCTACAGTTTGGCTAAATGAATACCTTTTGGTTTTTTTCTTTTCCTTTTGTTCTTGACATAATGCTAATCCTTCCTTTTTGACAAAAGCAAACAATTGACCATAAGTAATTGAATCTCAAGGAATTGAGCTTTCTCCTGTAAATTTAACTTTTTGAGTATTCTATCACTAAAGAATTTGTGTAAACATAAAATGAATCTTTCTTTCCAGAAAGACGCATTACAGTCTTATTTTTGAAAGATATGAGTGATGAAGACGTCTTTGTACCATCTAAAGTCTCTTAAAGTTAGCCATCTAAGATTGGTTAAAACTATTTTTGAACTTTGCAATTCTTCTTAGGGGTTGCCTATGAAATGTATTCCTATAGTCTGGATAAGAACTTCTACAGCATTTTGTTTTTCATGCTCAATAATGAAACCTTAATCATCTTCAATTTATATTTTTTCACTGTGGTTGAGTATGCTTTGTTGAGTATGTATACTTAGACTATTGTCCCACTAATACCTAAAGGATCCAATGAATCCTATAACTATATACTTGGCAGCTGTGTGGTTTGTATTTTTGAGTGTTTTGTAGGCTACTACAACTATGCCTATTTCTTGGAGTAGGTTCATGATTTCATACTCAAATTTGCCATCTATATTCCACTCATAAATGGCTTCTTCTTTGTATTGAGTACTAACATATTTGGATTTTTCTTCATATTGGATATCAGGTGAAGTAGGTCTTGGGGAATAGTTTCAGGTTGAACTATTCCTCTAATTGATCTTGGGCTTTTGTTGTCTTTGGACTCTATCTATTTGAGTAGACTCTGTATCACTAGTTTGCACACTATTGGTTTCATCTATGGTATTGACATTGGAAGAGCCTGGTAACATTGTCAATTTTTTGTTGATTTGGTCTAAGATGTTTATTTTTTGAAAGGTGATTGGTTCCTGTTGTGATTGTGATAAATTGTAAGGTTTGAATAGCGATGGTAAAACATTGGAAGGAAATTGGTTAGATTGATTGGTTTGGATGTTATCTAACTTATCTTCAATGTGGCTAACCTGTTTGGAAATCGTATGAAGAATTTAATTCTGATAGTTGTTTTGTTCGTAGACTTTTTTGATATCACCTAAGTTTGTAATATCTGTATTGGGTCTATTGTCAACTATCTTGAATGGAGATGCTGGAATGCTATTCTCAAAAACCTCAAAGTTGATTGACTCTAATGGTGGATAGACAGATTGAATAATACCATGGTTTTTGGTTCCCCACGTTCTAAGTTAACTATGGTTGACATTGATATCTATGGTCTTGAAGGGATAATCTATATTATGGTTGTCTAAATACATTTGAAACCATGTGAAAAATAAAATATTGACATTGAGCCTATTCATTTCTTCATATTAAACCTTTCTAATTTGGGTACGTCTTGACTCATCAAAAGTTTTGTAAAGCTATTCTACTTTACGTTTGTTGGTTTCAGTCTTGAAGTTTTGTCTAAAAAAATTTTTGTCTATTTGGAAGTTGTCATTGGTAATCATATTGATGGATTGAAAGTTAGATAGTGTTGGGGATCCTAGAGTAAGGGTTTGTTGTGGTATTGGTTCAGCTACGAAATTTGAATAGCTAACAAAACTTTGGGTTTCTACCTCTTCTATCCTATTCGGTCTAGAAGTTAAGGGTATTGAAAATGTTGATCTAGCAGTTTGGAATTCAGCAAAACTAGTTGGTATTCTAGGTTGTCTAAAGGAATTGAATCTGAGTAGAACTTGACCATCAGAAGTTTCTACTACTTATTTGAGATCTTTTTGTACTAAGTTTTCAGAAACTTGTAAGTTTTAGTATCTCCATACCTCTGGAATGGTGATTTCATTTCATTGGAGTAGTCTTGGGGTGTAGGTAGAGATTAGTGTATCCTCTCTTTTTGTTTGGATACTGATCATAGTTGTCTCTCCTCTGTCGTTTTTGAGTAAACATCTTGAATTGAATTGGGAAGTAATTTACCTAAAGTCAACTCTATAAAATAGCATGTAACCTTGTTGATGTTGAGTAAATTTGATTTTTTAGAAATATTTTATAATGTTACACTATCTTATTCATTTTCAATTTCATATTATATTTTGAATTATATATTTAACATTTATTATACTTTTGCTACTTATAATTGTGTTAATGAGTTTCAAACTATTTTTCTTAATATGAAACAGAAATTCAAAAATACTTGAAGGATAGCCTAGTATTGTTTATATATGTAGTAATAATAAACCCTCGAATAAAATTTTCTGAAGTTAGTTAATGCAATACAAAAAATTTAAATGTTACACTTAATGTAAATAACTCTTTAAATAATATTTATATTCAATACTAAGGTATAGCTAAAATAGATATACTAATTTATGAACGTAATGATAAACTTATAGGTAATATTACTTCATGAAAATTTTTGAACAATGTTACTAATAAATTTGCTTACTCTTCTTCTACTAGTTTTAATGAATTAAGAAAATATATTTTTATTAATTATAATTTAATATTTAGTATGGAACAAAAAATAAATTTTGATGTTTTACAAAAGTGGAAAGCAAATGAAAAGGTATTCCTTATACTATCTATCGTGGTTTATGATCTAATTGTTTTGGTGTTTATAGTAATATTAAAATCTACTTTTAATATAAAAAATTAGGATATTGGATGAACGCAAACTAAAATTATCACCATTTGTATTGATTTTTTGATATATTTAAAAGATTGGAAAGATGCAGAACAAAGTTTTCAAAATTAAGTCCAGGACAATGACTGAAATGATTAAATGGGAATGGAGAATTATTTCTATCAATGAAAATTAGTTTGTAATATTTATAATTTTAAATTTTAGATTTTTGACTTTTAATATTTATAATTTTAATGTAAAATAATAAAATAGGTAAAGTGCAAATGATATGTAGTTATGCAAGTATTCACTTAGTTGAAATGTATTGCATTATAGTGATGCAAATTCACCCATTTATAATAATTATTTGAAATTAATAGTATCATTTTTATTTATTTTTTTAAATAACAAAAATACCAAATATCAAAGCGCACATATATATATGTATAAATATATATCTTAAAATTAATAAAATGAACGAAATAAAATAATTATAATAATAAAGAAAGAAAGAAAAATAATAAATAATAAATTATAAATAAATTATATGAGTCCATCGACTTGAGCTCGCCCAGCCCTTTTATCACTTCTATAAGGATGTCTTGAGATGCCATGTCGCGGTTGAGGATACATAAGTGAATGCGAGACTGCAAAATTGAAATACCCTCTGTGTAGAGATGCATGATACAACCTGTACTGTACTTAAGAGATTCATTTGTTATTATATTGTTAGGTCATTAACTTATAATGGCTGTAAAAGAGGAGATAAATGCGGAAAAGTGAAAATCAAACTAGTCTAATGAAAAAATAGAATGTGATTATACCACCACCCATTTTGCAATGTAAATTTAAAACATCTTGCACAAGCGTTCAAAGTCGTAGTGCTTTCCTTTTGGCTAAATGGTCATGGTGTTTTCAAAATGGTCATCCCCCAAAAATTTGATTAATAACATCTTGAAATGATTGGCATTAAAAATGCCATGTCATTCACAAATGAAAACAATCCTAGTATCAATTATAAAGAAAATGAGAAAAAAAAATAATAAACCTCATCAGACATTAGTGTGTGAACGATTCTCGAAAAATTCTGACACAACATACATATAGATTAAGAACAAGATACAGATCCAGTTCCATGCTTTTTTCAGTATCACAAATTTTGTACAAATGAAGCTTTAACTCAAAATTCAGCCAAATCTGGTTAGAGGATTTATCCCTGCAGGCCAGGACATGATAGGAAGTTTGCATTACTATTATCTGGTGCTTGGATCTGACGACATCGGACAGGTAAACATCACAGTTTCCACATGGGGACTTTCCATTGCAGCACCAATTGTGTGACAATGACTGAAACAATAGCCTCCTACCAGACCAGATTCTTACACATTTACAGTGGAAAAAATTTTGTACTTACAGACCAGTTATATCATCTTCAACAGTCTCCATCAGCACCTTGGTTCCTGCTTCAGTTGGACCCCATTTGGTGAGCCAAGCATCATTGACTGGAGGTACATGAGAAAAATAAAGTAAATGAGTATCCACAAGAATTTATAACACAACATTTTGATTTTTCAGTCCATTGATTGGGCCATCAATTTATCATTGTTTACGACAAGCAACCAATGATGTACAAGGGGGAGAAACCTATCTAACAATCCAAACATCAAGACTGTCTGATGAAGAAAAAGAGAAACGCTCGTTAGTAACAACTAAGTAATATCTGAGGTAAACCAACATAATAAAGATAAAATGTTGAGATGAACAATTACATCCACTTTTTACAATTTACAATGATCGGTATCACATATGCAATGTTCTTAGCACAGGCTTGACTCCTATAGGAAGAATAGGTCACAACAACCGCAAAAGGTTATTATGGTATGGTTGAAACGAAACTGAAGATATTTTATTGGACCAGCAATGAATGAGAATTGGTTAGAATTTTAATTTAGCAAGGCATTAAAATGTAGACAACACCACAATGATTCTAATTTATATATCAGATTCAGATCACATTACTCCTAATAAATCTTCATTAGCCTGTGTATATTATGTATGAATTTTAAGAAAAGGTTTCATTAACATCATCTAAAGTTCTCCGAAATATGGATGAACATAAAGTTTGTATTTCATTGAAAAGATTCCATACAGGAGAGGTTTCCCACATGATATAACAAAATCCAAAAATCTACTGCAAAATAGAAGTAAGCACACTTATGACTTATTACAAGATTTTTACTGCAAAATAGAAGTAAGCACACTTATGACTTATCACAAGATTTTTATACAGTTCTGATGACAACCCTAATATAATCTAATTCCAGTTGTTTCCAATGATAGTAGTCTTTATGCCTACTGACCTAAAATAGTCTAATTCCAGTTCTTTCCAAGGATTGAAGTCTTCATGAAACATTTCCTAAGATACAAGTTTTTATGGCAACTAACATTCTTTCCGTCCCCTGAACTAACAAAAGAAGTTGCTGAGCAAAATAACTTCTTATTTTCAAAGAGCAATTTCTACATACTCCATATCCAAAACTTTTACAATATTTCTTCCGTTAGTTCATTTTGAATCTGTCAAGGACTTTGAATAGCAACAACTAGAGGCAGCATGGAAATACATGAAATTTATCATTTCTCTCGTTTCATCGAAAAGCTTAAATTTTGTTATGTAAAATAAATGCTACTATTCACCACAAATCTCATTCATCCTTAACTACAATTAGCTGAAATCATCATTAGAATGGGTCTTTATATTGCAGTTTGATAAGAGACCACTCGTCCTAACATAAAACACATAAAACAAAAAAAAATACAAATCAAAAAGTGATTGTTGGGGTCCGAGGGAGAGGATGAGAGGATACAAATAACACCACTGGCTATGTGAAACCAAAATTAAACTGACATTGTAGGAGGTAAATAACCATTTAGAAAGTTAAATCATGATAGTCAAGCAGAGAACTATCGAAGATTGAAAAAAAACTACAAACAAAAAATTTATCTGGAATTCATTCATCAACAGATATAAAGAATATCATGAGGAAAGATGTAATGACACAAAATAACTAGTTCCACTATCATTTTCAAAATATATCAAGGTGTATCTAATGAAATCTCTTTGAAAATAAAACTGATTAAATAGTAAAACTAGATATATACTTGCTGAAAGGTCAGGATTAATTAGAATATTTTTCTGTTTTTATCTTTTATGTTGTTTAGGATCAACTCTAATTTTTTAGGATGAGTCTGTTAGGAGTTTGTGTATAAGTTTGCTATGTTTTCTTTGTACTTATCAAGGATCTCTCCACCTATATATATCGAGGCTTACACGTTGTCTATATGAAATAACAAAAGAGAAAAACAGTTTTCTCAAAACTTTCAATACTGTTATAGCATTGATAAAAAGACAGTTAAAACAGATGTAATGTAATTACTCCCATTCTCTCATTCAGATTACACCTCAATATATCAAATATTTAATGCAAAAGAAATCACATAGTAAACTTATTGAGGCAAAAACATCAAGGACAAATACGTGGTCACAAAGTACCTATCCTCACTCTCATTCAAAGTAGGACTAATAAGATGTATTAAACTTCTAATAGTTGAACTCCCTCTCTTTCCAAAGTGAAGCTAATCATAAAGTAAGGTTTAATAAATCCAATGAATTCTAAAATTAAGAACCAATATAGGCTAATAGAGGAACTACTATTAGTCATATGCTTAAGGTAAAACTAAATATATCCAATGAAATTGTAACGAAAGGACATTAATGACATTGTAGTAGTAGTACATAACAATTATTTCCACCCTTCTAGTTATGTGGCTTGGATCTCTCTGTCATTATATCATATCAATCAAGAGTTAGCATGCAATTTACCTGAGTTGTACTTGGCAGTATACTATTTGCAAGATACTCATTAATCGATACAGGCAAAGGTGGCATCTGGTTCATAATGCCAGGCGTGTGTCTCATGCTGCAAATACCAGAACCATTTCAACCCAAACAATGAGCAACTGTCTCGATCACAAATGAAAGGAGGAACCAACAGAACAATAAATTTAAGGTTCTAAAAGTGTTAACATACTCATTTAGAATGGCAGTGATATTATTCCTCGTGCGACAAAAAAGCTCAATGTTATCCTGTAACTGTTCTTAAAGTAATTACCTTCCATGCCAAAAATAAAACATAAAACAAAGGCAAAGAAAAAAGAAAACAGAGCAAGACAGAATTAAAATTACATGAATAAATAAATTACAGAGCGATAGATGCCAAGAAAGAGGAACAAACAGGACAAATAAGGAAAAATACAAAAAGCCAAAGATTTACGTGAAGATGTGAAATTTAAACTCTGCAGGGAAAAGACTCAAAAGATTATATGAGCTTTAAACTCAGATGGCGAAAAGACTCAAAAGATTATATGAGCATTGAAGGTGACATACACAATGGAGGAGAGCCTCCCCAATCACATAAAAACTCCTCCCATTATCAGAACTCATCAGTTCCATTCAAAATAAATGAAGATGATTTGTTTCCATAATGAATCAGTTTAATGGCAGTAAATTGCAGTCAGCATATTTTTAGCACATGACAGTGAATCAGACAAATAAAACTATCATTTCCAATGCTCAACAGTAAGTATTTGGAGCAAACTACTGAATAAGGCATTCACCTTAAATGTAGATAGGTTGGCTGTGATTTGACCAAAAGCTTGAACATTTTGTTCCAAGAGATTGTTGGCTGTGCCACTTATTCCCAGAGCTACAGCAACAAAAAAGTACATAAAAACAAAACATAAATAGGAAAGTCACTGTAATGAAATTCAAAGACCAAAATGAGAAAGCGTAATACACATTGCATTAAAATAAACAAATGAAAGAAAAATAAAAATGTAAACAAGATTATATTATTTCAAGGTTAATACATAAGTATTCTGAAAATGCCAGATTGCAAGAAAATAGAACTCTGATCAACCCCATGCAATCATTTTCCGGTATATCTCCCACGGAGTGATATTGCAAAGATTAGAATAAAAATGGAAAAATTCCTTCAAAGCTTTGAAAAAAAATCTTCTTTTTTATCCCAACCAAGGCCAACACTACAGTTTCACCCCTTTAAATTATTAAGTGTTCAAACACTCCATAGCACTCCATCAATTCTTGCATTTTCAAGAAAAATGGTTAAATTGTCAGATTAAATGAAACTACTTTAGCATGACATCTATGATTAGAAACCTCTAATCAACATGCTGCTACCAAGTATTGTTGATTTCTTCAGGCCAACATAACATCATCAGTCTGGAAAAATAATATTTCAAAAAAAGGGGGGCCAAACATGAGTGCAACCTTGAGGTTTTACAAGAACAGGCATATAGCTCTTCAACAAGCTTCTGCCAAGTTAATCCCAAATAAAATTTGAAGGTAAAAGAGAAGAGGAAAAAATAATCTCAAGTACTTGCATACATCTCATTCAGTGATACCATTTAGAAGTCTATGAATCACCCTAAGCAGTAAGAACTTTCAAATGTATTTGCTTCAGAATTGCAAAAAATTGAAACTTATCAAGGTCCAATGTTGAATATGAAAACAGACTACTGATTCTTACCCCAAAAAAAAAATAAAATAAAATAAGAAAACGACTTCCAATCAACATAAGCAAATTGAAAGAGTGTCCTTAATGATCAAATAATGCACTGAAGATCAATAAACTTGGTGTAATATCAACTAATCGTGCACTTGAAACTGCAGTGGACAAAATGAAACAAATATTCTTGATGAAGAGAACTCTTTGAAGTCTTAAACTTCGTTCAGCATGAAATCCCTCCGTATTATAACATTTATCAGTTCAATGTCACTTCTTCTAAACCAAAATAGTGCTACATAGAAAAAGAACAGTGGCAGAAAGGAAATAGCACAAAGGGAAGCAAATATAGTAATACATTCATCCTTGTTATCTAGAATACTACAGCACCACCACGGTGTGAGATAGTTTTGATCATCAAAGTCTTCAGAACATGAAAGACAATAAATATATACTTATCAGTGTGCTGATATAATCAATTGATTTGAGTATAATAAAAGTGGGAGATAAACAAGTGTTGCTCAGTTTAAAATAAGAAAGACTAACCTTCAAAAGAAATAGGTCTATTCTGGTCCACATAGCGCATCATGAGAGGATAAGCAGAAACGTTCTGTGGCATAACTAAAGGTATGTTCATCTTTGAATTCAACTCCACCAGCTTATCCTGAAGAAGCATATCTTTAGAAAACTGGTTCTTCAATCAAAATTACATCCTAGGGACATTACTTAATTAAATAAATCAAAACAGGAATCCCATCAGTGGCACTAAAATCTTATTGCTGTCCAACAATTATATGCTTAGGCTATAAAGGGCAGCGTTGCTATTCCTGACAATACCATGGGTACAAATATGAATATATTGTGAGAATAGCACACTTTCAGTAGGAAGTAATGCTATAAGTTTCACCTGCAAAAGTTGTAGACATTCTCAAAGGTGGGGTGGGATGCAAGGAGAGGGGGAGGAAGCTAATATGTGAAATTAGCAATAGGACAGATGCAAAGATATAATAAAGTGGAAGACATTTCACCCTCAAGTACCCATGAAGAAATCTTGCAGATTGAGCATGAGCACGAAGACTGCCAACTCATGTTATCTAACTAGACTTCTAAAAATGGAGATATATTTTCAATACAAAAAAGTGACACTTGGATAACACACTTATACACGAAACCAGTACCTTAATAAACATGCAAAAAGTCACATAGAACAGAAGAGCAGGAGGACTGCCAACTCAAAAATGAGAGGTCGCCTACATGGTGGTCCTTGACATTCTGACGCAAAATGAACTGAACTCCAAAAAGTGGTTTACTTCTAACACAGGCTGCACATACCACACTCAAGAACTTGAAATGTAATAAAAAACAGGAAAAGACTACTAAGTTTGTAGCATCTGGGACAGTATATAAGTTTGTTGAACACAAGGACCTTTAGCTGCACTCTGTTTTGGCAGCTATCTTACCTGCAGCAGTCCTATAGGGCAGGAAAGATAGGATATAACCTTAGACTTTAAGATAAAAGTTGCTTAGTCAGCTGCCTCAACCATTTAAACCAGCTAGTCCTCACCCTTAAGAAACCTTACAAATGAGGACCATGTAATCTGAGTGCTTGTAAACTGCCACTCAGCTATTACCTTACTTAGCTTCAAGTGCGTCAACATCAAGTAACTCCTCCGAAAAGCTATAAGCAGGGATGTAATGTCCCAGTTTGGGAAAAACTTTTTGAAGAACTATCATGTCAGATCTCTGGCTTTTTGCAAGGTGGCATTCCAGATTTTGGGTGCAAGCAGCATCCAGTTATTAGCAGTAATTACTAATCCTTAGTGTTCCCCCAGTTCTTCCTGCTCATTATTTACTCAAATTTCTTACTTTCAAGCACTTACAGATACTTACTATCAACTGTATTTTTTTTTTTCAAATTTTCAACCAAATTCCTCCCCAACTCTGATAAGAGTTTGACTTGTTGTCCTACCCTCAGAGGTTTTAACAGCAAATTAGTTAGCCACCACCATATTGATTACAAATCCAATTATAATACTGAAAGGGAAGACTACTTAACTCCATTCTCACCATTTGTTTACAGGAAGAAAATTTTTTGTCTCAAGCTGCAGTTACAAGTTTGAAATTTTGGAATAAAAATGCTACTAAACTTCATACTGAAGGTAAAGCTTTCTCCAGCCAGAAACGCATTGCAGAACGCAAGGTTTAGATGCTTAAACACAACTTTCGGTCCCTTACCTAGCTTAAACTTTTGGGTTGTGGTTGCTCATATGATATTTAAGTCAGTTTGACCAAGTGGTCTTGTGTTTAAATCCTCCTCACAGTGATTAAATTATAAAGAAGTATTTTCCTCTGCTTGTTTTCATAGGTTCAATCAACTTGCCTTGCATGCAAGGGGGTGTTAGAGCCTAAGCTTTTGAGTCAACTGGTAAGTTAACAATAAAGAAACAAAAACTATGGTTTGTTGTTTGCTTCTATTATAGATCGCAGATGCCAGCTTTGAGTATTAAGGGAAAATATTTTATCCAGTTCAAGGCATGTGAAAATAGTTTCTGAGCTAGCAGCCTTCCTTGATAGCTCCTGGATACTTCTTCGTGGAGGATACCTAATCCTTGGGGTCCAAGATCCTTCGTAGCTCCTTTTTAACAGTAAGCTCCTCAGTGAGGAACTTTTAAGCTGCTATGAAGCTACTATTGTGCTTAGATTTTGTATCATATTCAATGTTGTATAGAGCCACTAGAATATTTTCTGAACTAGCTAATTGCAAGGGTTAGATTTTGCAATCTTCCAATAGCAGATCTCTCGCCAGCAGCCTTCCTAGATAGCTCTTGGATACTTTGTCTAGGAGGATACTTAATCCGTAGGTCAAACCTGCTTAGTTAATTGCTCCTATTTAACAGTAAGCTCCTGAGTGAGAAACTTTTAAGCTACTATGAAGCTAATATGTGCTTATATTTTTATATCATATTCAATGTAGCTATTAAGTGCTTAATCAATAAGTAACCTCCTTTGAGAGCCTACAAAACAGCTGTAATGCTAAGGAGTGATTCTTGATATTCGAATGAGTGCTCCCTAGGAAGTCAAATCTCCACCATTTCTTTACAATTGCTGTACTGAAATCATTCTTTCAATTAATTCTTTTAACTAAAAATACAACCATTATGTAGCCATCATCATTTGTCAAAAATGAAATTAAAAAAAAGGGAAAGAAACAAAATTTTTGTACCTCACATTCATTATGACTCTATATCGAGTAAATGTTAAATGACAGGATAGCATAATTCTATTTTAGAATTAGTCGCGACTTTCCACAGGGCATTGTACTAAAGCAACTTATGAATAAAGCTTGACAAATCATAAAATTTAAAATAAATAAGCTCTTTTAACTAATCAAAAAAGTTCATAAAAGTTTCACCAACATGCCTTCCTGTTGTTCACCTTCTTTCCCAAATTATGGTCTTCAGCTTTCCTTCGCTTTCTCTGTGAAAGGTTTCAATAAGCTCTTTTAAAATTGAAAATACATCTAGCTTAAATTTTGAGTATGCACATCCAATACATACAGGAAATGGTTACAACAATTTCACCTCTATAAACAAACTTTATTTTGTTAGTCAAACCAAAGAAGAATTAAACAGCTACCTGATAATGTACCAAACCCAACATTGAATGGTTTATTTTGATTCTATATAAGTAATATGCATATGATAAAAAGGACATCCTAGAACATAAAAATTTAAGAAAATAATAATAATAAAATAAGAAAGAAAGAAAGGGCATTCATAAAATTAAATCAGTTCTTTAACTTTGAAAACTTGAAACTTCAGCAATATGAAGGCAGGTGTTGTTCTCAACCGGCTGGCTTGAACCTAGACAATTATAATCATTTTAGGAAAAAAAGAGGATTAATTGCAATTGAATATGAATTCATCAATATAGCCTTCTCAAGCTTTTCAAATGAAGAAAACATGGAAAGACAAAGGGAAAAAAGATAGGAAAATATCTATGTATATTGGGAATCAAGCCACCAGTGAAATCCAATTAAGTTAATCAGGAAAATAGCTAACTAGGATGCAATTGGTTTTCAAATGTCTTCACTATTTGCTTCCAATGTGGTTATTTAGAGAAACCAAAAAAAAAATGGACCCTTGCTGGTACATAAAGAAAACTGTTTAGATTACACCATTTCAATTCCATGGTGATGCCAAACAACACATAACATCATAAGTATCAATATTTAATGATGACTGAATTTTGAAAGACATTTTTAGCTTAAAGAGTCAAGAGCTTACCGTCATCCACCTACACCTCATTGCAACATCACGTACAGTTTTGTCACGCAAGGTGGCCGCAATCTTTATGTACTTCTGAATGTTTGGTTCATCTTCATAACTATGCAAGCAAAAATCAATACTCAATTATTTAACTCCAAATCAAAATAAACTAAATGTTGCCACCATAAATAAATAAACGATTGAAATTAAAATTGAAAACTGGAAGAAACATATGGCATATATTGTGGCCCTTGTACAATAAACATAACAGTATCAAATTTAAAAACTATAAAAGAATGCACAACAAGAATAATTGAAAACAAACACATTTAAGCAAGACTTAAAGGCTCAAAAAAGTAACACGTATATTTGTAAATTTAACCAGAGACTTCATCAGTTTGTCTAGAACTATCTAAAAGATCGTCCATCAAAACAAGACAATAAGAACATAAAGCGTCCAGCACTGTAAAATAGCTGACCAAACAGTCACATATGAGAATGAACAAAAAGAACAAAACCGAAAACCGTGAACGAAAACATATAACTAATTTTAATAAATCAATTTTATCAACGGAAACAACTAAACCCTTTTAACAGACCATTGAAACAAAATAATAAAAAAAATACATCCATGAAAAAGAGTTAAAATTCCATAAAACCCAAACAAAACAACCTACTTGGCAAGGCCTTGCTCCAGTTTATACTGTTCCTCAACAGACCACTCAGTGGCCAATCCTGTTTCATGCTTAAGCCCGGGAAGCGAATCAAGAAGAGAAGTAGAAGAACTCCCAGATTGAACTAACCCCGGAGTTTTGGCAATCATGCTCGAATTCCCCGGAAAAATCATATTCATCCCAGCTGTAGAAGCATTCACACCATAGTAATTGGACATCGGAATCACCTCGGATGTGTTGTTCATAGCAGCCGACTGAAAAGATATGGCGTGCCGATTCAAAGTGTGTTCTGTGTTGGATGACTCCGCTGCCATATTTTCTGTGGAATCTCTTAAATTCTTTAAACTCAAAACCACAAAGAAACCTCAGTTCGCATGGTGTAAAAACACCAACCGCCCTTCGGAAAGTTTAGCTGACAAAATAACTTCAATTAGAGCTTAAACCCAATCAAACTCTAAACCCATATCCCTAATCGTTTGTTCATAGAATTTCAGAATTCAGTAATAATTCCAACTTAATTTCATATCCAAAATAAAAAATTAAAAAAAAAAGAAATTCATTTTTTGATTTAGAATAGACAGAATCTAGAGGGTCCAAATGGCAAATAATGAATGCAGAGCGCTAACTAGTAAAGTAGAGAGGGAAAGAAATTGGGTTTGTGAGTTACCTTCATGTGGCCAACTTTCCGACGGAAGCCTGATTGGCTCCTCTTTCTTTTTTTAAAAAAAAAAAAATTAACTAATGCTGTTGCTGCTGCAGCTAAGACTATTACTGGCTACTGTTACTCTTGCTTTGTGGGGTTCTCACGCAACAAAGAAACAGGACAGAGCCAAGGGCTGCGCCAATAAGGATACGTTCTGAAGTTTTATAATTATTTAGTTTTGAAAAAAAAATAATAAATGATGAATATAAATATAATAATTGATGTTTGCAGACCTTGGAATTCAGCAACAGTGCGAATCTCCATAAGCATTTGATGCCAATTATTATGGACTTTCCACCTTTCCTTTCTATCTACTTTTTTTATTCTTTTTTATTATTTATTATCAAAATATTATCAAATACTTTCCCTAAAATTTATACTAATTTTATTTTATAATATATTTCATACAAATATATATTTATTTTTTAATCATAAATTAATTAATTAATTAAAAATAAAATATACTCTTTATTTGATCAAGTAAAACTTTAATTCACTTTTTTTATTTAATTTTTTTAATTTATTTATATTAACTATTAATTTTTAATTTTTTAATAATATAAAATTTTAATTAATTTAAAATAAATATTATTAATATATTATCACATTGTTTAAAAATAATCTATGTTAAATTTTAAATTTTATATACTAATTATTATGATATAAAAATATTTTTAATAATAGAAATTATAATATTTTAATTTACTTATTATTATTATAATTATTATTATTATTATTAACACCATTTGAATATCTATATAATAAAGTTAATATTTCTAATAGAAATTATGATCTTATAGAAATTAGGAAGTAATTTTAAATTTATTTGTTAAAGAACTAATATATATATATATATATATATATATATAAATTAATTATTGTTTGTTTTAAAAAGTATATTTAACAAGTACTAAAAATTAAATAAGAATAAGTAAATTACGTTTAACTTATAAAAAAGTAAAACATTTAAGGTATAATATTTTTTTAATTAGTTAATTTATGATCAGAGAGGAGATAAGTATATAATTTTATAAAATTTGTTATAAATTAAAATTGCCATAAATCTCAAAAAATAATAAAATTATTTTTCTTATTGTTATCAATTTATCGACAAATATTTGATTTTTGAGTCTATTAGCATAGTAAATTGACTGTCAAGTCTCACTAGTTAGAAATTATTACAAATTGTAATTTACAATTTCATTAAGTTAAACAAATATTCATGAAAAATGAAAGTTTACTTGCTATTTTGATAATTATAATATTTTAGATTGAGTATGATTCATAGTGTTAAAAAAAATACTACATAAATACTGATTAAAAATATGAATACTGGTTGGCTATCAACTTTATATAAGTGTTTATCAATTTAATTGACACTAAAGTGATTTTTAAATTAGTACATATTTATATATTAATTAAAATAATATATAAAACATTTTACAAGTAATATTAGGTATTTTAATGAATTTCTTTAAAAGTAATAAAATGCACAAACATTTATGCATTTTGATACTTTTTCTTTAATGCTTTCAAACATTCTTAAATTTTATAACTAGAATTTATTATTTTGATATATTTTATTGTTAAAGTATTATAACAAATCACAATTTGTCTTCTTGTTATTAAGTAAAAGAATCAAATGAAAGGAAATATTAAGATTGCAATAAATTGCATAAATTAAATGATCATATTTAAATTAGATATTAAATAGTAATTTTAATTAATTATTTAATAATAATTTATAAATATTCAATTAATAAAATATAAAAAATCATTAACAAAACTATTAACTATATATAAGTAAAATTAATTAATTATATAAATTATGTAAATTATTAAGTACATATTGATAAAATATTATTAAGTGTATTAATTACAAAATTTCATTAATTATATTATGTTATTATTTAATTAATATTATAGTTTTAATAATATTATTTATTTAATTATAAACTTGGGATTTGGCAGGGAGGATCACATCACAAAATTGCGATCATGTTTAGCCCCTCCCTCAATTGAAAATATTTTCAAAATGCCTGACTTCATCGTAGGTTTCTCCCACCTTCCTTTTCGACCACCAACTCTTTTCCATCAAAGAAACAGTAGCTTCCTTTTTCTCCCTTTCATTTACATTATCCGGATGACTTAAATTTCACTACCAACAAGGAATGATTGATCTAAAAGTTCAAATTTCATATAATACTTGTGCATGCTGGAGACAAAAGTTTATACAACAGGACAACCACCCTAATTTTTTTCACTTACATAACTCAACCAATAAGATATCTATACCCTGATAACAAATAAATTTAAATTTTAAAAATATTGATAACTAAATAACTCACTTTTGTCTTGATGTTATTTTTGATTTAAAGAATAAATTAAAGGATGAAGCTTTGAAAGATAATGGGTTTGGAAGTAAAAGTAAGGTAAATGTTAAAGGTAAAAAGTGAAAGTAAACCATAAACAAAATGATTTTCGGGTTTGATTAGCTATAAGGGTAATATCATCTAATCTTTTAGAGTTAGTTATTTATAGTAACAATGAATTAGAATTGACTATAAATATAAATTTTCTTAAAAATAATGCTATTTTAAAAATTTTTCCAACATTTTTATCTTTTTATTTTTAAAGTTAAGTAGTAGTGTAGTTATCTCAAATATACACCAAATTTTTAGTGAGTCAATATGCTTAAATTCTTAGAATTTATTATACTTTAACTCAATAAAGTCTTTATCATTAAGTAAAAATATGTTAGAATCTCTTTTAAAGGAACCACACAAGATAAGAAAAATAAAAAATATATACTTTCTCTTAAATTTATAGTGATTACATAATGATTGGAATCTATATAAATTATATGAAGTCTGACTAGTCAGTCTCAATTTTCAATTTGTTAAAAAAATTATTTTACTTATCATATCAAGCCTATTAGGCCTAAAATTAAAATATCATAATAGCATCTAATAGCTTAATAGAATAAAAAAAAGGAAGAAAAAGAGCAAGAAAAAAAGTTTGTAATAAAGATAAACAATTTTTGTCCAACAACAGCAAATCAGTATTTTCATTGAGAGTCAAAAAATTTTCTCAAGAAGCACCTCGCTCAAGCTCAAAAGGTCACAACAAACATATGTACAACTATTAGCTAGCAATTTACGAGTTATAAAAGAAGGTTAAGAAAGAAAGATGTTGTCATGCCTCGACCCAACGTGAAAAGAAGAGAATGAGGCCCACGTTTTATTTTTCACATATTGGCCCATTAGTGTCTGTGCGCGCGCGCGCGCCGTGTGTGTGAGATTAAGAAGGCAATAAAAGGTCCGAGAAGGAAAGAAAAGAAAAGAAGAGAGGAGAGAAAGAGAGAGAAAAAGAAAAAAAAAAAGAAAAGGGAAGAGGAGATGAGGCAGAGGGAGAAGAAAAAAATAAGAAGAAGAAGGAGAAGAACAAGAACAAGAAAAAAAAATTAGGGAAAAGAGATAAAGCTCAAGAGGGTCTTTTATTTTCCTTATTTTGAGAAAAATTTATTTATTTAGTGTAAAAATTATTAGAAATTGAGGGTAATAAATAGATTATATTATAATAGTTTATAGTTAAAATTATTACTATTTTGACTTATTGGACACTATAATTATTGATTTGAGTGTGATGAATTAGTTTAATCAGTAAATTTTTCAAAAATTGTTAAAAATTAGGCAAAAATTTGTAGAATTTTAAGTGGGGGTAAAGATGCGAATTATAGTAATTTTGAGGTGAGATTAAAAATTTTATTAGTTCTGGGTCAAAATAAAAATTTCTAAAATATTAAGGTAAAATAATAATTTTCAATAATTTGGGCTATAGTGTAAATATTTTTGAAATACTTTTATAATTATTTATATTATAAGAACTTTTTCGTAATTTTTATTAATAATATTTTTATTTCAGAAATTTAAAATTTTAGAATTTTTTGGATCAAATTTTAGCTGAACTTTAGGCTGAAACTTTATTAATATTTTATTATAAGCAATAGAAATTAATAGTTCATTCTAGTAAATTGCGTCAATTCTTGTGAAATGTTGTTAGGCAGTGACAGCAAAAACAATGGGAATCTTTAAAGTTTTGGCAAGTATACGTTATAACTTGATCAGGTAGGTATTTCACGTATAATTAAATATTTCAGTATTTTAAAAATTGAAAAGTAAAGTATTATTTAAATTTTAAGAAGAAAATTAATTTCAAAAATGTACATATTGTATTATCTTGCTTTATACAAATTCTTCTATAATTTTAACATGTTTGAATTCACAAAATCAAGATCATAACAAGACAAGCGCAATAAAATTTTTTGGACTTTACATATAGACGGTCGAAGCAATGCGTAAGGAATTGGAGCTGGTTTGTTTCTCACACCACAAGATGGTTTTCAAGTACTTTGTGCGCTACACTTTATATTCGAAACCTCAAATAACGAAGCAGATGATAAGACATTCTTAGCTAAGCTAAATTTTGCAACAACATTGAACACAAAATACCTATGTATCCAATTACTCATAACTAGTTGTAAATCAAGTATATTAATAGTACTCTGTCAGGGATGAAAACCTGGTGGCATGCCTTAAGTCAAGCCAAAATTTGGTATGTGAAATTTAAAGAGAATTTAGTCAAGTAAATTCTAAGGATAGGGAATCAACATAGAGACATGTTGGCGAAATTAGGTTTAGTGATAGAGATAAAGTTTATCACCGCTTGTGGGGATCTTATCTCAGCAAGCATTTCTCAAAGAGGGAGTATGCCCAATTAGTTAGAGACTAAGTTTGACGGACAGGGAAGTCCCTCAACGGGTAAGATAATGAAGCAAGGTACTTTTACCCTACCCTACAAGCAAATACAATCAGTTATTAGAGAAATGCACTTATATTGCGATGTCCATGTCAATACTTGATGCCAATAAGATTCGATGAAATTATTGTTGAAATTGAACATGAACTAAATTTTACAATCTTAAGTCAACCACAGCCGCCAAAACCAAGTGGTGGTGAATGTGGGCGCGACAAACCGGACTCGCTGAGATTATGAGAGATTTCTTGGTCATTCATGTGTCTATTGTTGCTTCAAAGTCCGTTTTAGTACTAATGATAAACTTTTGGGTTTTATTATCGGATATTGCCTAAAATTTAGGCTTAATAATATCTGTATCTCATTCCAAATTTACTTATTGTTTTTAATCAACAAGTCATTTTGAACAAAAATGCTTATGGACTTTTGTTAAGTCTAATTTCTTTGGACAAATCATTTGAAAAACTGATTTCTCTAGAGAAAATGATTCATTCCAAAGAAATTAGACTTAACAATATGCATGGATATTTTTATTAAAACAGCTCTTTTTGATTAGAAAAAAAAAAGAATTAAATTTGAAATGGACTAAAATTACAACTACGCCTACATTATCGGCCATTTAATAAAAAATTCTTAAATTCTTTTATTTCCGGTGGGCAGTAACCTTCATCAAAAAACATTTCAGGGCTTAATGTATTCAACAATGGCATTAGGGTAAACTTCAAGGTATGCAATTGATTAATTATTGTTATTTAGGAATATACAGTATTTTAATGTTTTTATTATTTAACACTAATCATAATTATTTTGTTTGGTAGAATTTCGAAAAGTGAAATTATCGGCTTGGAAGAAATGATTGATGAAAGTTTCGTAAATGTTTGAGTTGGAGTTTATTTAATTATGAATTTCAACTTGGATATATCTATGTTGATTTAAATTATGAGATTTATCATGTTATATCTATTTATTTATTTTATTTTATGTTTTATGAGATTATATTTGTTGGGGTCTGCATCTTACCTATGCCCATGATATTTTATTTAGACCAGGGCAAACAAAAATATTGAGGTTTGGACTCAAGAAAATCCTAATCCGGTCCGATTGTTTATTACAATATAAATTAAAAAATTTACAACATGAACTTCAAATTTGTGTTTATAAGAACACTAATTTATTTTTGCATAATAACTAATTATTACTATTTCTTTTTTAATGTAGTTATAATTTGAAGGTCATAATTCAGATGAAACCTAATTATGATCTGCAATATAATTAAATTGTAATGATGTATTTGGGATGAATATATTTTCAGTTGAGGTATTATGATTTTTTTTAATCACAATTATTTAATTTTAAATACAAGTGAGTAATCAATTGGTATTTTAATTATCAAGATCTTGCATTGACTTGTCTTATACATCTACGTTAAGTATATTGTTCACAAGGTGAAGTATTTTAATTTGCAACCATGTTTTTTATTGTTTTGTACGGAGATATCTATTTAGCCATTGTAAAACTTCGTATATATACACCATAATCTCAAATATTTTTTATGGCAAGGTGGAATACATTGATTGAATAACTTGTCAACTACATTGAGTCTCAAAAGGACACTCTCAATTCAACTCTTTTTCAACTGATGAAATTGGACATTACACAAGTAATCCGATCTTCTACAACTATAAATCCAGCTAAAAATAGTAATAACAAGAAGTTTGCACAAATGGACTCTACAATTCTCAGTTAACTAATCAAGGTCCAATGGAAAAGAATCGAAATATATAAATTTGAAGCCGCCAAATTTACCAATTTTAATTAACCATGCAGCGCTCAAACTCATATGCTCAAATGTTCTTCCCTGGGCAAGCTCTGAACTGTATCAGACCATCTCCCTGGCGAATGATCACTACTGTTGGATGAAATTTGAGCCTCTGCTCTTGTATCTCTTATCATCTTCAAAACCTCCCTCATCACAGGGCGGTTTTCAGGTGCAAGTGAAACACAAGCCATTGCCACATTTAAAAGCGCTTGAAGCTTCTCCTCGGATGCTTCGTTACCTGAGGCAGGGTCATCCCCAGAATCAGTTTCTTCTTCGCGAACTGATCGAACCCATCTAGGAATGTCTGAACCATGTTCTTGAACAAGGTCTTGGAAGGGAGTTTTTCCAGTTAGGAGCTCCAAGAGAAGGACCCCAAAGCTGTAAACATCAGCTTGTTGGGTGGGCTGTTTCCACACTTCACGGCATTCAGGTGCTTTATAGAAAAGAGAAGTAGCGCTGGGTTCTTCAAGTGAATCTGGATTTCTAAATGTGGTGAGACCATAATCAGTAAGACAAGACTCAAAGTCCGATCCTAATAAAACATTGGAGGATTTCAAGTTTCCATGGGTTACACCAGGGTTCTGGTGGATGTATAGCAGTCCACTTGCCAAGTCCTCGGCTATTTTGAGGCATGATGTCCAGTGAAGAGGCTTTCCACCACCTGAAGTTCTTGTTCCTGTGAGATTAGACAAACATGTTAAAACTCATGAAACTGAAGAATGTATGTCAAATAGTTAAGGTATCATCCAGAACATTAATATTGCATTATCAGGAGAAGTCTCATTTTCATGATATATCCACTAATACATATTGATCTATTAAATAATGCAATCATTTTGAAGGTAAGCAAAGGTACTTTTTGTTATATACTTCAATCATAGAACAGGTATTATTCTAAACTTGCTTCTTGCTGCTGTTACACATAGCCTGCTATGGCAATAGCAATAGAGTAGCCTACTCAAATTATATGAAAATAAAGCTTAAAACTAAAACTACTTCATTTAAGATATAAATAGCAAAAGCAATTGTAAAATTTAACATGCATTTTGGGTAGCTACGGACAAATCTAAATTTAATTCTAGAAAGCCAGTTTTTAAGAATGAGAAAGCCACTTTTTAAAAGCAAATTAAGAGTTTGTTAGTAAACTGTAGTATTTTTTACTTTTGAATATGAAAACACACAAGTTGATGTGTTTGACAAACATCTACTTTCACTCAGTAACTAAAATTTTATCAACTCTATAGTCAATGGTGCTAGATAGTCAGAGATTTCATTCCCCCACCATAGTAATTTCTGAAATTAAAAGTTACAACAACTAAGTCTCAAGCATGCCCTAAAACTTAAAAATGAGAATGAGAGGAGCCGACTAGGTGGAAAGAGCGAAGAGAGAGAAATGTTAATAGAAAGAAGTTTGTATTTAAATATTATAAATATGAAAACTTACCAACTGTTAAGCTAGTCATATCAAGGCTAATGAATAAATGATATACATGTTTTTTGAAAAAAAATAAAAAAAAGCTAGAAGAGAAGATTTCTTAAAGGACACGTAATGAAAAAAGAGGACCACAAAAAATTTAAGATCACAATAAATTGTAACGATGGACAATGAAAATAAACATCAACTTAACCAAGTAAATTGGGAACACAAGCGCTATGCTGTTATAATAAAGCTATCATGTTATCAAGCTAAAAACACACACAGATAGTGAAAGTAAATATATCAATTAAGATAAATTGAACACCACTATTATTATCATGAAGAAACCATCCATTTAGAGTGTAATTTATGAATCTGCTGGTGTCTTGATAGGATAAATTTCAAACTTTCAACAAAGATTTCACAGCCTCTTTAGAAGTAGATGAACGTACAAGAATCAAATATGCAAGGACAGAAAATAATTGACATTGAAAATCGTATATTAATTATAGGGGTTAATAATATATCAACTCTTCAAATTTGGTACAACTGATAATTAGATTCCTTTAAAAGAGAAATCCTGATGGCAATCGCCTGTCAAAAGAGAGTACACAGTCACGACTCTCTTTACACGACATGTGGAAAGTTTATTACCTAAATAATCTAGTTTATTCAATTACTCAAAACAAATTTGTTATTTGTATGTGAGTACCAACATCAGCAATGCCTTTAGGCAAAAAGAACTACTGAACTAGCAATGCCGAACTTTATGAAAGATTGCTTTATTTTGTGTTTATTGTCTAATTTTGAGCCCTGAAAAAAAAATTCCCCCAAAATATTATTATAGAATGAACCATTGTTTCATTTAGATCGTACATTAGCATTAACTAATCCCATAAGATAAATATATATTTGCATTAACTGAACAATGTACATTAGCAAGAACTAATCAAATAGGATAAATTGGTATTTACAAATATTGAGGAACATAATTAAGTCAATAAAACAATGGAAAGGCAATTCATAAAATAGGATAAATTGGTATTTACAAATATTGAGGAACCTAATTTAGTCAATATAAAATGGAAACACAATTCATACAATAGGATAAATTGGTATACAAATATTGAGGAACATAATTAAGTCAATATAACAATGGAATGGCAATTCATACAAAATTAAAATAAGAAAATAAGGGATAATGACATTCAAGTCCCTGGTCTTTTATGTTATAACAGAAAAAGACATAATTTATCTATTTATATCAAAATTCAATGCTATAAAGATAATTTTGTCATCTCAATACGGGTCAGAGACTTATTTTTGACATATGGACAAACTATGTCCTCAAGTATAAAAACCTAGAAATTTAGAACCCAAATTTTTTATCCCGCTGATTATGTTACGTATTTTGAACAGAACAACATTAGCACGCCAAGGTCTGACTCACTATTACTAATGAGCATGAGTTGTCAACAAAAAATTCAAGCCTTTTCGCGATTGAGATTCATACAGACTATACTATATTATCAAACAAAGAGCATGTAAAGAGACCTATCTTGTTTTGTCTTTATTGATTCACCTAAAGGAAAGAACTTCGTGGGGTCACATCTCACATGGCTTTAAGTCTAAACTCTGGTGTACGAGTGAAGAAAAGGGAGCAGCAGCATCCATGCTACCCCATCCCTATCTCTTTCAATCATACATTATTATTATCACTTGCATAATTTAATATAAGTGCCTTAATTATGTCCAATAATTTAATTAATTAGGGAATACTCCTGAGGGTTTTTATCATATATGTTGAAAATCAACAAAGATTACCATTCAAAATCTATCCATATAATAACTCAAAGTAGTGCTGACCGACAAGAGAAGAGAATGAAATATGAATACATACCGTGAATAAGAGAGAAGAGACTGCCGTTGGGGAAATAATCATATACAAGCAAGCGCTCCTCCTTCGCCTGGAAATAAGCTCTTAATGGTACAACATTTGGGTGCCTTAGCCTTCCAAGAATTTCCATATGTCTTCTGAATTCGTTCAGCCTTGGATATCTTGCGTCTTTAAGCCTTTTCACTGTTACTATGAATCCTGATTCTAGCACTGCTTTATACGTACTCCCCATTGTACCTCTTCCTAATGTTTCTGCTGATGCCTTCAGTAAATCTTCTAAGCTGTAGTTCATTTGTTGATCTCCAGCTCCGCAGAATACCAAAGTCCCCAGACCCTCACCTTCCCATGAAAATGCTCCTTGTTTTCCTCCATTACCACCATTACTTCCTCCTGACCCTCCTCCTCCTGATCTCTCTACTCCTTCTCTTTCAACACTTACTATTCCTTTGCTTCTTGTCTCCCCACTGCTTTCTTTTTTGCTACCGGCCACCACATAGAGAAATAACACACCACATAATATTATGACCAGTACAAATCCGCCAACACTTGCTGCTATGATTTTTACCAATTTGTTTCTCTTTGATGAACTTGATTTTGATCTTGGGTTTGTGGGATAAGCAGGACTCATTACCGGTCCAAAATCAATCCTTTTACATGGATTTTGAATCTGTTCCCCGCAAAGTTGGATATTCCCAAAGAATGAAGATGAATTGAACCGAACCAATGCGGGTGTGACCGGAATTTGACCAGATATCTGATTGTTAGACACGTTGAAGAATCTGAGACTGGTTTGGTTGAAAGCAGGGATTCTTCCGGTGAATTTATTGTCTTGCAAACAAAGCATGTACAATCGCCGGAGATTGAGTAACGATACAGGAATGGGACCTGAGATCTGGTTATTGGCTAAAACAATTATTTTTAAACGGTGTAGATTTGAAAGAGAATCTGGGAATTTACCAGAGAATTTGTTGTCATTAAGATAAATAGATTTGAGATTCACAAGGCCAAAAAAATTTGGGATTTTTCCAGATATTGAGTTTCCCTTGAAACTCAATACACGAAGTTGGTCCAATTGATTCAGACTTTTCTCGTCCAGAGGACCGGACAGGTTCAAATACTCTAGAACAAGCTTGGTGACCCTTCCATTCTTGCATTCTTTGACCCCTTCCCATTTGCAGGCATCGTTTCCTTGCCAAGAAAGAGTGTTGTTCAAAGGATCCATTGATGATATGAGAGATAAAAGCGCCTCTGCATCTCCTGACCTAACAAGTGGAAGACGAGAAAATGCAGAGATAATCAAAAAGAAAAGAGAGTACCTGGAAACCAGTGGTTCCATCAAAAAGACCTTTTTTTTTTTCAATTTTCAAACTCTTGAACTGAAGAGTAAATGGATCCTCCTGATCATAATGCCAAAGGCTTGGTTCCCAAAAAGAGCGACACAATCACAACACCAAAGCTACAGGGAAAAACCAGCCTAAAACTAAAATAAAAGAAAAAAGGCAAATAAATATTAATTCTCCTACTGCTCCTGTCTTGGCGCTATATACCAAAATCACTTTCCAAACCCAAATCTTTCAGATCTAGTAAAACACCGCTGACCGGACCCCAGCCACTCCCCGAGTGCAAGCACGCGCCAATTTGAGTCATTTTCAAGACAGCTTGAAACAAAAGCAGTAATGGAATAGAAGCTCATCTACTTGCTGCTCCGGAACAGAAACCATAGAAGTTGCAGCAGACACAGAAGTCCATTAGTAAGCTTTCCTACTTCACATTCATCAATGGAGACATTGGCTTAGCTTGGCTAGGTTACGGTATCATTTTCTTTTCTTTCGTTCTTGGAAGTCTTGCTCGCGAAACTCACGGACAACAAACAGCAAGGCATTCACGTGTACTCAACACAGAACTTGCCGACGAGAAATAATCTTTCTTTTCTTCACTCTATGAATATGATTGCCGTATTTGAATATATAAACGTATATAAACTGCAGTGCTGTTCTGTGCAGGGAATGCTTTTTTATTATTATTATTATTATTATTATTATTATTAAATTAAACAATTATAAACAATTTTCTATTGAATATTCTTACTGCTCATAATCCATGCTTTGTAGCTGTAGTTTTGTTTTTCCTGCTACCTTCTATCTTCTGCAATCAACTAGCCTCTCATTCTGAAACAAGCACAAGCACAAGCACTAATTAATAACTTCATCAGTTTTAAACAATCGGGCATGAAGTTCCAATTTCTTCATTCAACGAAGCAGCAGATAAATTATTTAAGAGAGATTTAATGTGTTTACGTATAATAAAGAAAAGAAAAGAACATCTCTGATCTGGGTCTCTGTCTGAGTCTGAGAGTGTCCGATCAATATCGGCAGGAAATCGATGAAAAAATTGAAGGCAAAGGTAACCGATTCATTAATAGAGGGACCTCCTGAACTACCCGACACGTGTCGTAATTAAATGGCAAAACACGCGGCAAAACAGGTACTGTAATTGAGTTCACGTTAAGAAAATGGGTAGGCAGCCAGGAACCACCAACCGAACCCATGCCATGAGTGCGAACAGCTGTCATCTTGAAGTTGAGTTTAGAATTTAGACGGTTCGATTTTGAGATTGCCGGTTATTTTTGGAAATCAAGACAGCATCCGTCAACCTTGCCGGAAATCTAGGTTTCCGCGTAGTTATAATGTTTAAAGTTAGTACAATGCCCCGACTTGTTTGACTGACAAACTTGGAACTATGTTTTTTCAATAGCATTAACGGTTGACAAACAGACGTCACACCCTAGATAGCATTTAGGTGAGGGTTATTTACACCCATATATCTATAATGACAATTGGGAAAAAATGAGAAAGACTTTCTTTTTTTATATTTTAGATCATTTTAAAATTTCTTCAAAAAAATTTCTAAAATAATTTATTTTGAACATATTTACATAAATGATCACATTCAATCCAACCTTATCAATTTGGCCAATTTATCATTTTTGAACAAATTTTTTCACACGATAATTTACATTTAAAACAACATTAAATCAGGAAGAAATGCTAATGATTATTGTTTTGCATGATAAAAGCTTTTCTAGGCCAACAGCAGATGTATTGTCTGTCACTTTGGCAACTTGAGTTTGATCCCTACAACTGTATTTTTATTTTATTTATTTATTTTAAATATAAAATGTTAATATATTACCTAGAGAAATTAACTAAAATAACCACTTTTACTAATTTATTTATCAAATTAGTTACTTTCATAATTCATTAATCAAAGAGGCCAAAAAACATGTATTAGGACAAAAATAATCCTATAAGCCAAAAAATATAGCCCAACTCTTCTTTCTCTCTCATTCTTTTTTTTTCTCTCTTATTCAAGTAATTTCTGGCGACATGGCGGGTGGAAGTTATATATTAGAGATATATAACTTGATTAGTGATTTGGTGTATTGTTGCCCCCCCAAAAAAGGTATTTGTTGGCAGAAAAAATTGAGTATTTGTTCAAAGAAGTTATGACATTGATGTTAAAGTGTTATGAAATTATTTTTTTAGTTGTTAGTTGTATTTTGTTTAGTTTTATTGGTGTTTAGGGATATTGCTGTTACAAATGATTGGAAGTGACCAAAAAATTTGAAATTGGAGAGTTTTGGAAGAGAAAGGGGCCAAAAGTGAAGCTCACCATTAACGGTGATCAAAACTGGCAACTTTTGGTGATCCAAAAATTAAAAAATAGAATAATTATATTTAAATCCTTTAATTTTAATATGTTTATAAGTATGGATAATACCTATTTCATATTAAATTAATCTTTGATTTCTACTTAAACAATTGGATTGATATTTAATTATTTAGTTACATATTAATGGTTGAAATTTAGTGTTAAAAAATAATTTGTCTATTTTAATAGAAAATAGGATTTTTTTGAAATAAATAAATAAAGTTTATTTTTATTTATGAAATTATAAAATATCAAAGAAGAACTGAGTGATATATATATATATATATATATATATATATATAGACGAATTGGACTATTTTAATATTTTTCTTGCGTATTCAAGCTACAGATTTTGGTTTGGTTGGATACCAATACACAAAACACTAAACTATTTGTTAATTACAAAAATTTAGGAATTTATTTGAAATATTAATATTTAAATTTTTATCTCACTGTCTACCTAAAGTGTTGTTAAAAAATTTTAAAATGGCCCAAATTTTAAAATATTTAATGGACCTCATACTTTTTTAATTAACAAATAATGACTAAATGTTTTAAAATTATGCATATTAGTCCACAGCAAAGTATGAAAAACAATATTGATGCACTAATATGCAAAATTTTAAAATAATTTATTATTATCTATTTATTTTATAAGTATAAAGATTCATTTAAAATGTGAATTTAATTGAAATTCACCATTTATGACGACTAAAAATCATATTTTCAGTCATTAATTATGTGACTGAACAATTTCGGTTATCAATTATGTGACCGAAAGTAAAATAGATAGAAAATAATTATAAGTTTATATTTTGAGTATTGGTATATTGTTTGACTTATTTAATAAATAAATTATGAAGTTAGTTAATTTAGTAAAACGAAAAATGAAAGTGACTATTAAAAAAAATTTTATATTATCTATTAATTACTTTTTAAATATACATAACAAATAATAAGTGATGATATTAAATTTATTTACAATAATATTATATAAAATTATAAATAAAAAATATTAAAAAATTAAAAAAATTAAGTGAATCCCAAATGCAATAAGTGACGAGATTAAAAAATTAAAAAAATAAACAATTCTCGAGCACAACATAAAATTTTTCCCCTGTGCAAGAAGGCAAGCTCAAGGAATTATTTACTTTTTTTAAATTTTTTATATTTTTTATTTATATTTTTTATATATAAATTTAATTTCATAACTTCCTGATCGTTATATGCATTTAAAACATAGTTAAAATAGTTAATAAATAATATATAAATAATTTAACATTGCATATTTAAAATACAATAAATAATATATTAACATTGTCCTCAAGTAACATTTGAGATAATAAATTTACATTGTGACTGTAAGGCATCAAACACAAGTCCTTGTGGTGGCATATGAATATACTTAACAATGATTCACATTTGTCTTTGTTCAGGAAATAATTGTCATTAGTATTTATTCATTAGTAATATTATTTTAAGTGTAAATGATCATGTGAGAATAAAATTAGATATTTTAATAAAATAATATTTTTAAATACCTCCTTTAAGATTTAGTTAAATCATACATAAAGGAAAGTTTTTAAAAAACTAATAGAAAGTACTTCTTATTAGTAAAAATATTATATTTAATCATTAATTAACTAATTAAAATAGTAAAATAATTAAAATAACTTTATCTATCATACTGCAAAAAGTTAAGATGTGCCGACATGAAGGCGAGGATATCCCATACCTATAAACCTCGACAAACTTAATGCAGACCTTTTTTCATGCTGAACTAGATAAAAATGCAAATAAAATATGCAAGCAAATTTAAATAAAATGTATTTATATAGATAGATAGATATTTATGAAATCTCAAACATTAAAATAAAATTTAGATTTCTTTCCCTTACTAAAATGACTTAGAAATGAACTCAATTTTGACCTTAGTAATTGTAACAATTATCCATCATACCGAGAAAGGATCAAGAATTTTATATTGAATTTTCAAGAAGCTAGACCTACAAAACTAAAGAGTGGTGGGGTGAGCTTTAAGGAGAACTCAGTGAACGGAAAAAAAATAGTAATAAAGTAAATTATAAATTCATTTTTGATAACCAAATAAAATCTCAAAGTTAAGTTTAAAATAGTTCTCAAAAACTAACTTGCAAAATGCCTTAAATAGATTTATCTAACAATTTAATATTTTTCAGAAATCAAATATCTTATATCTAAAAAGTAGTTAGTTGGATGAGATTAGCAGATATTAGGTATCAAATATTAAATCTCCCTTTACCCTGTATCTCTCACTCTGTACTAATATTTACAAATACATATATATCAAAATATACAATCAAAACATGTGTATTCCCCTCTTTATAACTCTTGGTCAAAGAAAATCGAAAATAGAAATTCAAGCCAAAATTTCTAATCATAAATTTTAAAAATATAAAAGTATAAAGAGTGTTCATTTAGGTCATAAATCATCATGTTATAAGGTTCAAAACAGCATTATACAAATCAAATTTTAAAACACATAACAAAATAAAAAATAATTAAAGCAAAAATAATTGCATCAATTCATTAAATCAAATATATACTTCTTATATAAAACTTCATAAAAGGAATACATATCATAAAACAAAATTATTAATCATTACCTGAAACCAAATGAATTTTCAAATGAACTCAACCATAAAAATGAAATCAAACATAATCATTTAAAATCAAATTTATCTACTCAGTACTGGAGACAAGTTTTGAATCACATTCACTATAATGCCAAAGGTGGTGGAGTATACTTCCTTTGCAAATCTAGAATACAAAATAATATATTTAAATATTAAAAATGTTGATAAAGAAATATTTATGAATTAATGCCTAAAAGCTTGATTCGAGTTCAAAATAACCTATTGAAAAGCTAAGGTAATAAACTAATTTAAGAACTTTACAGAACTAAATTTAAAATTGCCTAACTTAAGTTATGGCTAAATTACATGAAACCTTTCTAATTCGTAAAGGCTTTACAAGTAAGGTAATTTTTGAAATTTATTGAAAATTATCACAATAAATTGTGAAGCTAAATTTTTAATATGTTGTTTCCCTATATATCTAGTTTTTACAAAATTTTATGGATTAGAATTCAAATAATTCTAACTAAAGTTATAATATATTTTTTTATCTATTGTCTAGGTTGCACATTCTTGCAAAATAGTCCAATTCCAAAAATTTGCTAGGAATTCTTCTAATTGAATCTTATGCTTATTTTTGGATATGATATTTTCTAGTATCCCTAGTTTTCATTGCACTTTATAATGTTTGAATTCAACTTCTAAAACTCAAGATATGAACAAAATTATGAATACTATTCACTAAACTCTTAGATTTCAGATTTCATGAGATTTAATAATTCCAAAGGCTTTCAATGCTTCATTACTCCTCTAATAACTTACAACAACTTATAGACAAATATTGCAATCTATCCTTAGATCACAAAATTCATAAAATTTATTTTTTAAACATAATGAAAATTTGAAATCAAAGATAAATTCTTTGATTTGATGATTTTAAGCTTCCTTGACCAATATTTGTGAGATAATTGAGAGAAATTTTCGTGACTAAGGTTTGGAGGTTGAAAAAAATAAAGAGAAAAACATAATAGTGAGTTTATATATTCATCCAATTGGGCTTGGGTCTAAAATAATAATTTTACTATTTCAACTCGTTTTGACAAACTTTCCTTCATAATTTAAGAAAGTTTTAATATAAAAAATATAATTCTATTTGTTAGTTTTCTAATGCATTAAGAATCACCTTAATCTAAGATTCGTAGCTCCAATTATAACAAAAATATTGAAGTATACTCCATGACTCAAAATTATACAGTTCGGTTTTTCATGTTAACTCTATGTAGCCTTCGTAAAAAAGTTATAACTTTTACTACATATGCTTGTTTTTAACCCATAATATACTATTTCAAAACTTATTCAAAGTCTTAAAATTGATTAAATATTGGTAGCCATCCAAATTTTATTTCAAATTGGAATTTAAAATCAAAGTAAGAGATTTGATGGACTAGATATTATATTATAATTTTATATATTAGTAATATTTTTCATATACATCCCTTAAGATTTTAAAAACTAACTAATTTTAATAGTACAATATCATAAATTATTTATTAGTAGAGAAATATAAACTATTTAATTCAATAAATATATATAAAATTATATAATATTAGTATGTATAAATAAGTATTATAAATTACTTGTTTGTATAAAATTATTTTAATTATTGAAAATTTTGCACTTTTAAAAATGAAAATTTTTTTGTGAGACGAAAAAGAGATTTTGTAAGACCTTAATTCATTCAATTTTTTTAAAATAAAAATTTATGATTAAATTAATTTTGATAATTATGAAAATATTTGACAATAATTAAAATATTTCTATACAAGTAAATAATTTATAACATTTATTTATATATATTCATATTATTTAATTTTATATATGCTGACTGAATTAAATGGTTTATATTTTTACCAAATAAGTAATTTATGCTATTATCTAGTTAAAATTAATATCTAATTGATTTATTTATTAAATTAAATTAAATTAGATATCAAAATAAAAAAATAGCTTTTAAGGATACTTTCTATTAATTTTAAAACTTAAAAAGAGGTATGTAAAAAAAAATACTATATCTAAAATTATATATAAAACTATTTTAGTCATTTTATTATTTAATTATTCAACTAACAATCAAATATAACAATTTTTTTATTGAAAGATATTTTTTATTAATTTTTTTAAAAAACTTATATTATGTATGATTTTTTTCAAACCTTAAGAGAGGTAATTGAAAATACCTCTTTTGATAAAAATAAATTAAAAGTGACCATTTACATAAATAATATCTAAAATGAAGTTATCTTGAAAATTTTTCCAATTTCTTGTTATCTTCTTCAAAAATATAAATTTTTAAACAAAAACTCTCCTTGCTTTTTTTTTTTTAATGCTAGTTTTCTTACCAACCAAAACTCATTCAAAATTTCATAATTTTTTAGTTTGTCGTTTTCTTACCAACTAAAAATTCATCCAAACTTCTGTAAATTTTTAATTTGCGCAAATAATGTTATATACACGTTTTGTAAAGTGCTATTTTCTTACCCACTAACACTCATACTAAAATTTAACAAATTTTTAGTTTGCATCAAATAATATTTTATATACATTTTGTCAACTAAAACTTATACAAAATGTATATAAAATTTTAGTTTTAATATTTGATGTAAATTGAAACTAGAATTTTTAAATGGACTATTAAAGAAAAAGTTGAATGGTTCTTATGAAACTACACTAATTCTTTAGACAAAATTTGTCGAAAAAAACTACACTAAACGTTTTCAATAATTTAATCAAGAGAATTTAGTGTATTTCAAATTCTCTCAAGAAATTCAAATTTAGTATAAATTGAGTTTTTCTTATTGAAATTGGTCAACAAATCACAAAATACACTACTTCTCTTGATGAAATTCATTGTAGCTTTATATTTGAAAACTCAAAAGTGTTCATCTTCCTTTTTGATAATCCATCCAAATCAACATAAATCACCATATTAATTTCAAAAATCCATCGTACTCACTTTCTAAGCCTATTTAGTTCAAAGCCTAAAATATAAATCAATCACAAACCAAAAAATAAAATTACATAATCATGATTTTGTATTTTGATTTCACATATTTTAGTCTATATCAAATTTCATTACTAGTCTTTCCCGTCAGCGTTATGCTCAATTTCAGTTCAAAAACTAATTTATGAATTTAGTTTGTTAATGATTCATTTGACTTTTATTTAATTTTAAAAACATTTTGTACTGAGTTTGTAGTAGGCAGAAAAACAAAGAGACAAGGACATTCACGTTCAAAACACTAACTTTTAGTTAAATTAAGAGAAAATTTTAAAAGGGACTAAAATTATGAATGGCCCAAAAATTAAGCCACATAAAAAAACAAAAAAAAAAACTCTTTTTCTACTAATCCAATATTTTAATATTAAATTATTTTTTAATAATTATACATTTATTAAAATTTATCTAAATTAGCTATATTACAGTAAATTTTGAAAATTTATAACTTTTTTAGCTTGAAATTATTTTTTATTGTCATGTATTTATCAAAATTTATGTAAATTAGCTATGTTACAATAACACATGAAAAATTGTCAACATGTGTTCATCACCACTTGTCTGCCGAAATATGATTATAACACTTGATTAAGATTTTGTTTGATATTATCGTATTTTTACTATATTTTATAAAGTAAAATTGAAATAATACTTAGTAATAATTTTTAATAAAATTCAAACATATTTTTATTAATATTTAATATCTATCTATTACTTCCATCCACGTAACTTCAAATTCACAAAACTTTAATATCTGAGAAAAGTTTAAATCAATTTAAAATTTCTAAATGTATCTATTGAGAGTTATCTACTTGGTCATGGATGCATTTAGACAAGAAGTTAGACTAAATTAGTCGTGTTAGGGCCCATCAACTATGCAGTAAAAACTTGGGATTGGATAAATTTTTTTCCAATCCCAATTTGGCGACCAAGGAAAGGTGAAAGGATGTTGTCTTGAGCCCACCGCTTGTCCTTTCATTTCATAGAATTATCCCATACCCTTCCTGGGATAGATTATGCCATGAGTTATTTTCTAAAATAAATCAATTAAATTTATATTATTATTATTATTATTAATTAAAAAAATAATGTCTTATAATAAAAATATTTTAATAAATTAAATAAATTATTATGTAAATGGTTAAAAAAATACCAAATTTTACTAATAACAATATAAAATATAAATGTTGTACCAATATGTATAGAATTTATTATCAATTAAATATATAATAATTAAATAATTTAATTATTATACATTAATTAATTTTAATTGTAATAATAAATACAATCTAATCCAATCTTGCATTGCAGCTAACACAAGATAGTATTAAATGTAATTCAATCAAATTTTATTCTAAGTTATCATACTCTCCTGCATAGTCCAATCTAATCGGGCTCAATTTTAAATTCAAAAATTTTTGTAAAAGTCAAGTCTTAAGTAGGTATCCTACCTAAATTAATTTTGTTATTTACTATCCAAAATTTTATTATAGCGAGCAATGTTAGTGTATGAAGTACTAGTTGTGTTATAAATTATAATACATCCCACAATTTATTGTAATAGCATATTCCAAAAATATGGTCAGCAAAGAATTCATGTGCTCTAAACTAAAAGATAATAAGAAAGACAAAAAAACAGAAAAGGAAAATCCACCCAAAAATTAATCATGGCAGTATATCACGGGTTGAGTTATTATTTGCTATCCAAAAATTATATTCATTAAAGTGTGTAGCCTATCTTTATAAATTTTAAGAATAATTTATTTCTATTTAATGTGAAATTCTATCACACTCTTCCCTACTCAATTATATAATGCTCTCGTCACAATGAAATTCTTTGCATATTCGTCCTGCTCTAACTCGAGACTTATGGATCTTTTATGAACGTATTGATTATACGTGGACGTTTAGTTGAGACATTAAAATTGAAATAGATTTGGTTCTGATACCATTTGTCACAGACTGGACCATTATCTCCTCTTCAAAAAATATATTCATTAGGATATGCAAAGTTCACCCTTATAAACCTCAAAAATAGTCGACTCCTATCTAATGTGAAATTCCGTCACACTATCTCCCGCTCAATTTTATGACGCTCTCGTCACAGTGAGCCTCCCTGTGTCCTATTCTACCTTGAGACTTACGAACTCTTCTTTTAACCAATGAAATTGCAGTGAACAGCTTCTTGATATATTGCAATGAAAAGGAGCTACACCAAGGAATACAAGTGCAAAAGAGGGCTAAGCAGCTGCTGGTTTGGTTGGTGTTTTAGGAAAATTGAAACTTCCCAGTTCTAAGATAATATTGACAACATTATCATCAGCCTTGCAAAAATCCGAGTTTATACAAAATTAGCTTGCAGTGAGGTATGATACATACAACACACAAGTTAAACTTACAGCAAATAAAACCAAATTCAAGATTCCCAAAGAACTCTTTTGCCAAAATGAACGGAATCAAATTATTCCGAAGTAATGGAAACCAAACCAACCAACATGCTGAAAATGTCTAGGGCTGCAAATGCAAACATGATCATTGATTTTTTAAAGCAATTACATCAACCCTCCCCAAAGAACCCACGTAGATGATATAAACACTACATGATAGGCTTTTTACTTAAAAATAAACCGAAATGCATAACAACTTCACATTTACTGTGGAGAATATGATATCAAATTGTTTAAGAAAAAGCAATATCCACAATAGTGATAACATTTTAACCATAATCAGAAACCTTGATTTTCTCATGCAATTGTTTTCTGTGTGGTGAGAGATGAAGATGACGCTAATGAAATTGATCTCTTTGTGTGGTGAGAGATGGAGATGACAAAAATCATCCATCAGATAATGAAGATAATAACATAAAGATGGTTTTCAAACCCACATGAAGATCTGTACCCCAGCAGAAAGTTGTGCTATCATTGCCGGCCGGAACGTTCTACATATCAGCATCTACTTGGATTGTGAAACATAAACAACAATCACGTGTAGGATGACTGACATCATCACATTTGTACTCATTGCATTGCTTATATATCGTTCCAACTACCGGTAAAACAACAATTTTTCGTTTGGAGAGACCATGAAAGGAAAGGATCAAGGGTCAAGCTATTAAACTTATATTCAAAGGGCTAACTATAACCAACTTTATTATCATTATTATTATTATTATTATTAATTTGGAAATCCTATGGTCAAATGTTACTGACACTATTCCTATTCACTAGGAAAGGTTTGAATTGGCCAATAAACACAGCCCACTTTTTAAATTATCTGAGCCTTGTCTCTCAACAAACTTCTCATTCAGATAAAAATACTAATGGGCTCTATCCAATAGTCACCCTAGGAAAAGCTTAGTCAAAAATGAAATGACTGTTTTTTAATGCTACGCTTGCCTAAACTCTTACAGTTCTCACCACCACTTAGTTGAAAGGAAATATACATATGCCAGTTCGTTTATGGTATGGTTGCTTAGCTATACTCTAGAAGCAAAACCTTTTCTAAAGAATGTACTCTCCGTTAAAGGAAAAAAATCTTGACAAATTAGTATCTTTCAACATTTAACTGCAAAAGGCAAAAGATGAAGACACCATTTGAAGAAATTAAGTAGAAACAGATACTTCTGTAGCTTTCACGTAAATCTCATAAAACAAATCTTCTTGAATATCGTCACTGGCATAGCTGTTATGTCTTCAAAAAATTTAAATTCGTAGATTAAGAGGTTTAATAAAATAATTTAAAATAAAAAAATAAGATTATGAATATTTTGATAAAATTTTTATTATATATGGGCAATATAAATATAGACATACAAGTATTAAAATTTTATAATATTTTCAATATTTTTCATAAAATTTTAAACTATCGTCACAACAAAATTTATTATATCAAAATTTAGTATATTTATTTAACTAAATATAAATAATCTCTTTAAAACATTCTAATGAATGTGATATACATTACGAAATATTTTTCTAAAATATATTTAATAAAAAGACATTTTTTTTAAATTCATCTATTTTTTACTACACTAAAAGAACTTAAAAAGTAATATGTGAATCAAAATTTCGTAGATATTCATATATAACTGAGATTTTTTAATTAAATTTAATAATAATTATACTTTCAATTAATCAAGTCAAAAAAATATAAACAAATATAAATAAATATAAATAATAATAATACAATAACAATACATTTTAATTATCACTATATACAATATATAGTTTTAGAACACTATTTGCAGAGACTGCCGTCCAAAAAATGTATAACCTGCATACTTTAGAAGTTTTATACTTAAAAACCGTAGCCCATGAATTTAAGTTTATGGATTTTCACTTTGAAACTAAAATCAAGTTCATAATTATCGGTACTAAATAAAAAACTATATACTATTTTATAATCCAATCACATACAGTAATAATAAAATAATTTATTTATGTCATTTCACAACATTTCAAATATCAAAAATATAGTTTAATAATAATAAAATCGCTAAATTTTTAAAAAAAATTTATACAAAACAGAATAAAACAGTAATTATGTTATTAAAATATAATATTTTTCATAAAAATTAAATGTAAAATTTTACTTTTAAATTTTTAAAATACTAAAATACTCAATTGTATATGAATTACTTACCTAGATTAATTTAAAAGTATTTTTTCTAAAATTTTGCCAATCCCTCTTC
>CP135585.1:2741934-2773804 GCA_032401905.1 Swietenia macrophylla | reverse complement strand
AATTACACTTAGAATCTAAAATTATTAAAATTTATCAGCTTACCTTAAAACTATAAAAATTTTTATTTTAACCATAAAATTTTTAATATTTTGCACATAAATCTACCTATTCTAGAAAATAAGATAAAATTTTTATAATTTTACCCTCAATCAAAATTTCATAATTTTTTATTTAATTTTTAATAATTTTTAAAAAATTATCTGATCAAACTACCAAATATAATCCAAAATCTATTGATCAAAATTCAATGACTTAAAATAATAATAATTTTAAGTATTAAACACTAAAGCAAAAATCTATCTTTATTTTTTTCAATTTTCAATAATTTTTACAAAAAATATAAATAATTTTTCTCTCAAAATAAAAAATAAAGAAAAATCTTATCTTTACTTTTTTATCTATCACCTTATTCTTCTTTTCCTTCTTTTTCTTCTTCTTCTCTCTTTTCCCCTCTTCCTTCTTTTTCTCTCTCTCCTATTTTCTTTTCTATTCTTTCTTCTTCTCTCTTCTCTCAGGGCTTCTACAATCTTTTCTCCATTTCTTACTTATCCACCCTATTTATACGAAAAAAATGAGCCATGACTTAATTAAACTTTCTGGGCCCAAAATCTTTTTTTTTCTTTTTTAATTAAGCCAGGTCTTACAATGGTCATTTCCAGATAGATTTTGGTGAAGTTGTCTCTCAGAGCTCTTGGCCTCGGGCAATGCTTAAAGAGAAATCACAATTAAACAGCGATTAACAATAAAAGCGATATGCTATTTGTAACCCTTTTAACAAAAAATCGACATCTATGTGGCTTATACAACTGATTCCATTGGGGAAAAAAATGTCAAGAAATCTTTATGATGGAAGTGATTGCTCTGAGATTGTCACAACCACTATTGATTGTTATCTATGATACATAGATCAAGAAACAGAGGGGACTAAACCAGGTCACAGCCTGGACATGCCAAATAAGAGTTCTCATCAACTTTATGTTGAGTTCAACAGAACTTTACAAACTCGTAGCAGAGGGAATTGTGTGACAAAAACTGCTTGGCATGGATCCAGGGTCTTATTATTTATGCAGTCACCACTACGGCAAACAATATATGTCATTCTTCAAGTCTAATTTGAAGTAATAGCCAAAAAATGCTAAACAAGCTTCACTTGTATGTTAATTAAAGCATTCAGGAGTTTCCATGAAGCCAAGGTATGTTAGAATACTGCTTTCCCTAACTAAAATCATACCCTATCATCTTGGTTTCCCCTTGTTATAAACTATTCTCTATTAAACACTAGAATCACATCATACTGCTTCCCATTCAACTAAATCAATCGTTTTTTACAATAAAAATGGAAAGATTGATCAGCTACGTTGTTCATCAGTTGGACCCTCATGATCAACTGGAGCATCATGTAAACTTGTAGGATCCCCTCCAGAAGCAACTTGCTCCCTCAAATCTCTGACACACGTCTGGTCAGGAAAATTGAGAAAATAAATAAAAGATCTATACACATGCCTACACATGGTAGACACCATGCAATATTAATCAAAACTTCACAATTTATGGGATTTAGTTAGCAATCCTTGATGCCTTTGGAAAATTCAACAAATTACTCTTATTCTAAAATTTGAAAGTAAATTGAGGAAATTATACAAGTTTATATTAGTTAAGGTAATAAGACTAGTTATGCCAGATAATCCTCTTTTGTGATTGCCTCAAAGAAAGTTCTGGAGGGACAGCAACCTAAATCCAAAACAACCAGTAGTTTATGCATAGATTTAGAACCATGAAATCAGTGGATTTGGAATCAGAATTGAGACTAACTTCTTAATATTTTGTGCAGCAGATACTAGATCTGACTATCTTCTTACTGTTTTGATGCAGCGAATATATGGGGCAGGGTTATGGATACAGTTTAAGGAATAATAAATCAAATAAGAATAGCTAAACATTGGCACAAGGCAAAGTAATAAGAATTGCACACAAAGAGGTTAGAGAACAAAAAGACACCAAATGAACTGCACAAGACAAATTGAGAAAGAAGTAGGCATTCTTGTCTACTAATGAAAAAACTCTTAATATTCCAACCATAAAAGATTCAAATGGCTCCAGGTAAATAGGTTTTTCACAGAATGAAAGAAAACAAGATGCAGAAAAAGAAAATAATTCATAAACACATAAAAGACTCAATCCCCAATATAACTCATATAAGACTCAACTTCCTAGGGGATACAAAGACAATTAGATGAGAAAAGGACCACGGATTCTTTCACCAAGTGCACAAACAGCAAACCCAGCATAAGTTTTGAAATAAAAACTAATTTGAACTTAAATTAATTATGAATCAATCATCAAAATCATACGAGTGTCAAGTTCACTAAACGGAATAAAGCACTCCTATAGAGGAACAACAAAAATAAAAAACCTTTATGTTGGCAAACTAGACATTACATAGAATTATTAAAAATAATAATAAAAAAAGAAGAACTAGACCTCTTCCTCAGCTTCAAAATTTTACATTTCAAAAAAGACCAAAAAACCAGGCAAATGTATCAGAAGGGGAGAAAAAATAGACACAGATCAGGACCACACTACAGCAGAACGTACTCTACAATGAGCCAAAATCAAAAGAAACTCTCTCTCTCTCTCTCTCTCTCTCTCTCTATATATATATATATATATATATTACATATATATGGTTCTCCTCAATTAAAATTGAAAAAATAATTAGAACTTATTCTAAAAAAGATTCCTTAGGACTACATGAGTATGCTTGTTGTTCCCTTTATAGAAATCAAAAGTTTACCAACATCAAAAGTTTGCTTTATGAAAACCAAAAAGCATAGTGATTCTCATAATCTAGTCCATCAACCATGTGCAACTTTGCAATTGTGACAGTTCGCGTTTGACATCCAAGAGTATTAGCATGCATAAGATTGAATGTCAGCACTATGGTCGTCAAGGGATAATATGGTTGACTGCATTAATTAGCCTTTTACAATGTCAAACAGGGTATGGGAATGGAAATTAAAGATCCATCTTGGCTTCAGATTATTATTACCTATCTAATTGTTCTGGGGACACATTCAAAAAGACCTTATGACATGTAATTAATATTTCATGGCAGTAGCAAAGATATATGTTATTTCATTTGATGTCCACCGCCAACCTCTTTTTTCTCCTTTAATTCATATCAACTTTCTTCAGTCTTTCACCGCTAACCCACTGCTAATTTTTGTAGTTTTCAATATATCTACATGATACAGTCTTAAGATTGGAATAATAATAATAATTACAGACATTAGATCTACATTCTGATAGCATTATAATAACAAACTTTTCAAACTGGTCCCATCATGCGTCATCCAAAGGATAACAGAACAATTCTCTTTCCATGTGGTGATTGCTTCAACCATACTGTTGACTTATTGCTGAATCTTTGCATTTGGCTGCAATAATTAATCTGTCCATAGCACTTATTTGATTCGCATACATCAGATTTGTTTTTGCTTATCATATACATCACCTATTATTAAAACAATTGCTCTGTCTTTTTCTCTTTTTTTTTAAAAAAAAAAAAAAAAAGAAGAAGAAGAAAGGCGGACTTAAGTCACTGGCATGGTCAAGGTAAATTTATATTCGCAGTATCAGACCAAATAATTATAAAAGTGAAATGTAAAAGAAAAAACATCAAACCTTTACATGTCTTGTGGCAGAAACTGGTTCTGCTTTATGTATAAACTGATCAAATGAGCAGTAAGGCAGTAAATAGGAGTGCCATTCACTGTACAATCCAATTAAGTTGCCCAAATCACTGACCTGCAAAAAGGTATTGAGACCTTTAAAGTAAGAAATAAATTAGCTAAGGTACTACGTTACAAGCAACATTATAGTATTATAAGAACTAAATGATTAATAAGAAAAGGTGGAAGAAAAAACAATAAGCATTTATCCACCTAATTCCTTCTAACTCAAATTAATTTCATTTGCGGGAAGTTAATTGAGTAGAATGCAATGACAAGAAGCAATATCAATAGCAACAATGGGTTTTATAAATCACAATTTATAAATTATTTTTCATTTCCTTTCCGTAATATTGCTGTCCGCAAAAAATCTCTAGAAAAATTTATTGCCCTTCAATGATAATTACAATATTATCTTCTATAATTGAGGGAGGATGGAAAGTTACTCCTTGAGAAGCTCCTCTGCCTCTCTTAACATTAAGAGTAGTACCATGAGAAGGGCTTGCAAACAGAAATTGCATTTAAAGGAAAACCACAAAACTAATGGATAATGGTACTGCTGTTACAAGATAAGAAATGATAATGTTAAGGCTGCAGTTTCATGAATAGCATTTGCAGTTGAACACAGCATACACATGTCCACATGGTAATTTTAATTGACCTCTTTTGTCGTTCAATTACATCTCAAACGAAAAAAAAATAACTGACTTCTTTGCCAAGCGGGCGGTTCAATCTCTTCTGTAACTGGCATTGCAGTTTAATAGACAAGCAAGCAACAGGAATTTTAGGGCCATGCCACAGTTTAAAAGCTAGTCAACAAGACAATAGATCTATAACAAAACTTGAACACTCACTGGGTCAAATCATTTTAGCTGACTAATTTCTGACTATTGCAACCCGTTTTTAGCCGAAAAGATGATTGTTAGTATAATCAACTCTTGTTAAGGATAATTAAAGCACACTGTTATTCACAGGATCCAGATTCCAGAATGATAATAGCTTGGGCAACTCAATCATAGAACTTAACTTACGGATACATCTGTGACAGGGAGTGAATTCATAGAAAGCTTTTGAACAAAATATGTCCATGTAAAGCTCTTCTGGTAAATAAAACAACTATCAAGTTTTTCTTCAAACAGCTGTACAGGTACCACAAGCCTGCATAATTTGTTTAAATCAATTATGTTCTTATTCATTAAGACAAAGAAACCTGGAGAAAAGATTACAATTTAAATGCTAATTGAAGATATTGAATATGAAAAGAGGGGCAAAATGGTAAAATACCTCGGGACCGCGGCCGCAATTTTTGAAGGCCCGAGGAAAGCGGCGGAGGACGAAACCGAGGCCGTCATCGGAGAGAAGAAGATCAGGGGTAAGCTTGGGCCTGCTCCGTGGCAACTTCTTGGACTTTCTTTAACCCCTAATACAGTTTCTGAACCGCCGTCGCCCTTATTAGAGCTGAGATTAGAAGGGGCTGAGGATGGCGAAGATGGACAGTCCTGTGATCAGTGGCCTGGACGTCCACACTTGAAGCAACCCGTAGGCGCTGCAGCAGCTGTTGTGGTCTCCATGTATTTGCCTCTTTGATTTTGTTGGTCAGATCAAATCTAGTCAGGTGAGGCGAGGTGAATTTAGTTTTCCAATTTCTTTCTTTGTTTTGGCGGGAATCAGAAGTGGGAAGTGTTGAAAATTACAACACTACCACGATTGTGGATATTATTTGACCAAGTTGTTGGCATTATAATTAGTGAGTTTATTTGATATCGAGTCTAGTATTAGTGGAATTAGGCTTTTTTTAAATCAAATTTTGTTATAATTTTATTTGAGTTCCGTTGGCAACGTGGAGTCATGGGTGTGGAGAATAAGGCATCACGCCATTCTCTTGTATGTCTATATAAGGTAGATTACTGGCACTGAATTCATTTTCTTTTTTATTGCACAGGTAAATTATTTGTACTGAATTCATTTTCTTTTTTATAGCACTCATTTTGTATTATTATGTAAATTTATTGTTAAATATATTTTTCTTCTCTTATATATATTGTGTTTTTTATTTTTTTGTGTTTAATATTTTTTGTATTAAAGTTGGACGGCCATAGAAGTCATATATTAATTTGGTGAGTTTTTTTATCAACAAGATAAGTGATCTTCAAGTTGCAAAAAGGAATTAAAAAGCTCGATTACCATAATTACAATACTTGGTCAAGTATGATGCCCTGCAAGCAAGACCAAGATTTATGGAAGGTTATCAATGAAAATGAAGTTACGCAATTAGAGATAGAGGACGCAAATTGTATGTTGCGAAAGTGAAAGACAAAAGAGGCAAATTAGTGTTCTCTTTGAAGACTACAATTGAAGAACAAATCTGGGATGCTAAAACTATAAAGGAGATTTGGAATATGTTTGTCATGCTTTTCTCAAAAAAAAAATAACTCAAGATTTTAACTTTTAGAGAGAAAACATTTGTCTATAGCATAATGCAATATGACAATCACTTAATATTTTCATAAAGTGAAATTAATATGCCGTAAAATTTTTAATTGAATTCACGAATTTTGATTAGAGGAATTAGTATTAAAAGAATAATTATTTATAAATTATTTTTTCTTCCATCCTGAATTTATTTACTATCGAATCTAGTGTTAGTGAAATTAATTTTTTTTTTTATCAAATTTGTTGCAATTTTATTTGAGTTTCGTTAATAATACAAAGTTATGGGTGTGAGAGAATAAAGCAACGTGGTATTCTCTTTTGTGTTTATACAAGTCCCATCATTTACCCCAAATAAATTATTCATCTTCTTCTTCGTAGCATTCCTTTTGTATCATTCATAAGTTTATTGCTAAATGCACTTTTCTACTCTCTTCTATATTGTGCCTTTTGCTTTCTTGTATTCATCAAGAAAAGCTATGAACGGGAGTTATATTTAATGAATTTTTAAATATACTATTATTGACATACATTTTTTTTTATCTAAACGCATAATATATATACATGCACATACACTTAAAAAAAATAATTTATAAAAAAAATTTTATAAATTTTAATACTTTCTCTTTTAGCGCACATAAAACTGCATTAATTTCATCCAACATACCGAATAATTTTTACTAATTATTTCAAATCTGCAGTTTTCATTTGTAAAATATATAGACCTATTTTGTTATAAAAATTACTGAAAAGTATTTGTGTCTGACCGGTTCAAATACTGTTGGCAAAAATGAGGCCTAGCATGTCTCAATTGATGATGGCTAGTTTATTGCAAGACAAAACAAATCAACAGTAATGTAATTAAGAACATAAAAGTCCTCTCTCCTTCTTCTTAAAATATCTTTTGTTTTTATACGTTAAATTTTAATTATATTATATATTATTCACTTAATATTAAAAGATATGAATGTCTCAATTTTCTTTAATTTTTAATTCAAAAAACTTATGTCTCCCTTTGCACAAAAAATGTCATAAGGGTGGACAAATTTGACTTAAATCAATTTAAATTTAAAATTTAAACCGATTTAAAACGATCAATTTTAATTTAAATTAAGTCGATCTAATTTGATAATAGGACTCAATTCGAATCGATAATTATCAATATGAATTATTAATTTGCACCTAAATTTAAAATATGTCATATTTGTAAGACTTAATTGATTTATGAAATTATGTTTTTTTAAAACAAAAAATAAATTTAATTACAAAATTTGCATTAAATTACATTTATTAGTATATTCAAAAATAATTTAATTAAAAGGTTCATTAAAAATTTTAAATTTTAAATTATCAAATATAAAATTTTAAATATTTTTTTTGTTACTAGAAAACTATCGAATATAAAATTTTAAATTTTTTTATTTATTAGATTGGGTTGATTTAGTTAGTTGGAAGCAAATCTTATTCACAAATAGTTTCAATTATTATAGTTTAATTTTTTTTAAAGTAAAATTAGTTTAACAAATTTTTAAATCAATACAAATTAGTGGTTTGAATTAGTTTAGTTTGGATTTGTCCATTTCTAAAAATATGTACCTCAATGTGAAAAGATAAACATCTCTAATCTTGTTAATATACGTTTAATAAAATTTTTTTGAAAAAAATTAATTTAAAAAAATTCTCTCTCTCTCTCTCTCACACACGCGCGCACGCGCGCGCACACACAGAGATCTCAATTTTTTAATATTATTTTTAATTTTTTAATAGCAAAGCTTCTCTCTCTCTCTCTCTCCATAAAGGACACATTAAGAGACATGTGTCCTTTATGGAGAGAGAGACAGCTCTTGCTTCTTTATTTTCTACAAATATTTATAAATATTTTTGATTAAAAAAATTCTACTCTATTTTTATTTTAAATTATTTATTGTTAAGATGTTCTCCCCACAAGGTCCACGTATCTCATGTAAGGGATATCTATCTCTTATTCAAGGAGACACTTTTGTCAATACTAAAACATAAAATATATATATATTTTTTAATTATAAAAAATTAAATTATAAGTTTTATTAATTTTGATTTTAATGGGCTATTTTTAGATTGACCTATATGAACTCATGCCCGAGCTAAACACGTTTTGCAGATTTGAATAGAAATGGTAATGAATGAGATTTGAAACAAAAACTTTCAAATTCATACCAGAATCTTTAAAAAAAAAATTAATATCAAATTTAAAATTTAGTATATTATTATCAAATTTATTTAAATAAAATTTTAAAAATTAACAAATTCATAAATATTCATAAATTTTTAATAAATTTTTTGTATTTCAAATTTTATATTCTTTTTATCGCGTAAATACATATAATAATTTTTTTTTTATTGTGTGATAAAGAGTTGCAATACAAGAATGCAAAACCATCAATACATGTAGAAAAACTAGAATGCAAAACCATCAAATACATGTAGAAAAACTTCAAGAATATTGATTTTCATGGCAAGAAAAAGAAAACATACTTGTGGAAAGCCTTTTGAATTTTCCATAAACTCTCATTTTGCTCAACGCCAAGAACTTGATAAGGAGTAGTATCATAAATAAGCCATCAACTGAATGAAATTAAATCAAATAATGTACTCCAATTGAATAGAAAACTAAAAAATTATTCATTGAATATGTATTTAATTTCCACAAAATTATTTCTCTAATTTAACAGAACTAAACGCTTCCATGTATCGCCAATTCTGTCGCAACTTCATGTTGTTGCATGCAAATTTTTACAGCAACAATAAACATTTGCTCTCATGAAATTAGGGACGAGTTTTTATGAAAAGATACATACTAATGGCTAGTGCATATAGATTACCCAAAATTCAATAATTATGCACAATAAAGAATCTTAAGCAACCCAAAATTATAACCCAGAAAATAAAAAAATAAAAACGTTTAAAAAATTAACTTGTACGGGTGGATAGTTTTGGCTTTCGCGTTTAAGATCAATAGCAATGAAAATAGGAAATCGATAGCACAGAGCGAGAATTCATCTTCGTGCTTGACATTAAATCGATAGCACAAAGCGAGTATTCCTCTTGGAGCTTGACATTTGACTTAGATTTTCATGGACTGAGCATTAGAAATAAGTGAAGTGCGTCGTTTTGGTGCAGTGGATGTTGGGAAATACGTGACGAGGGAGAATGAAATTCAAGATCCCAAAATATATAGGTTCGCGGGGTGAGGAAAGTCCAGATGCTTTGGGACGGTTATATATATTTCAACGTTCATGGTTTACTTTATCATCATCAAACTTGAAAGCTAACTCGCGATCTGCAGTCACTGGAAGCGGAGATGTGAGAGCAGCGGCTACTTAATGCGAGACTAATGCTTAGGAGATTTCGAAAATTAGAAATTTAGGGTATAACTATAACATCAAAATGACGTTGTTTTGATGCTTCAGAAAACAATAAAAAAACTAAATATATGCTAATATCCGTTATGGATATTTGCAAATATTTAACCGTGCATGATCTGTTATAAGTTTTAATTCTTTTTGCTAAATTCTTCTAAAACTCACTATGGGATATATTAAATTTGTCCCATGACAAGCGGGTGCTAAAGAATTTGCGAGTAAAACTGTTATCCTTAGATCTGAACTTCTAGTCTAGCATGGCAAGAACTTCGAGTCTTGAGTTGTAATAGAACTTAACCAATTACCAGATACGACCCTCCTCAGTTGTCACCTCCACCATATAATATAATTTAGCGGAGATAAGAAAATAACACGTTCTTTACAAATAGATTGTATTGTTATTGTTTACACATTGTCGGTTTTGGTTCAATAGACTTCACCTTTCCAAGATTTAAAGAGTAAGGTTTACTACATTTCTTAGTTCTCAACAAATTGAATCAAACGCGTCCAATGAAATACATGAGGGAACGAATTAGAATGCCAAGACCTTGTTGACTTTGGAGAATAGATAAACAATTATAAACCTTTGACCAAACTTTTATAGAATGAACTATATTAATGTAAAGAGTTATGAAAATACACTCCTCTTTTTTCTTTTTTTAACTAACACCATCCATCATTCTGATAGCTGTTTTATTTGATTATGCTCTAAAAGTGCCTTATTCTCAAGATTATATCCTTAACTTTTTAACAAACATGATAAATTTACTTATATAAAGATTAAAATGCACGTAGTCTTCCTACAAATACCTTTAATTCTAAAACAATCATTTCTCTATCATTTTTGTTTTCATCCTACACGATGCTCTAAACACATTTCATGCATTTTAAATTAACTCTTCACAGCACTCTAGATATATACAAGGCTTGAATCTAACTCCAAAAAATTAAAAAAAGTTTATACTATAGTTTATTTTTAAGATTGATAGTGTGATAACCTAGACCAATTAGTATGATGTTAGCTGCTTTGTCGATTTAGAGTGGCATAACAACTTTGATTTTGATCCTTTTTGATTTAATTCTTGGCACCTAATATTTCTAGTTTTAGGCCCAAAAGGCCTTATGCTAGTTAAAGGAGCAGAGCATTTATAAGCATAAATTCATACTTACTTCCAAACGATGCCGGATTTCATAGGTAAATTTATTATTTTATATATATTAATGTCATATGTATATATTTATATATCTTAATCTTGCTAATTAGCTTTTGTATTTTATAGTTGCTTTACTTGTTTTTATTGTTTTGCGAGTATTTATAAGCAAAGATGAAGAAATGAGCTTAAAAGATGCATGTTCAAATTTTTTTTATTTCTTAAGATTTAACTAATCTTTTTTAAGAGAAATTGAAAAGATTATTATTAAATATATTATTAAAGACTTGAAAATTATTTTGGCAAGAGAAATAAGGTTACGCTTTCGGAGATGAGGAAAAATGATCCTAGTAATATTAAAATTGATAGCTTGAATGAGAGTCACTAAATTAACAATAACTTTCTTGATACAAATCATGGCACGACTTCAAAGAATCCAATTTAAGTTCCGATTGGTCCAGTTACGAGAGTACAAGTAAAGAAGTTTAAAAATGCACTAAACGGGATAATTCAAGAAATTTGGACATAAATAAATTCATGAAGACCCATTAAATTTGGTCCATATATTCAGTAAAGATGAATCTGCATAATTCAAATTTAGAAAGTCAAACCAAATCTAAACTTGATTTTTAGCAAGTAAAATAGGAATGTTTAGGAGTATTTGAGTTCATTTATAAGTCGAATGTTTAGGAGTGTTTGAGTTTATTTATAAGTCGAATATTTAAGAGTGTTTGAGTTCATTTATAAGTCTATTTAATAAGTCAGCTTTCCTTGTTTAATTTAGGTATGTAGAGTCATTTAATTAGTTAATTATTTCCTTTTTGTCTTAAGTAAGTACAAGATACAATTTTGCCTATAAAAATGCACCTTTTGAATAAAAAGCAATCATAATTTATTAGTCAGAAAAATTGAGAGTTATTTTCTTTTTAGTTCTTTGAAGAACTATTCAAATTTATCAAGAATTATTCTTGTGGTATTCATCAGTGACTTATCAAATAGACTTCCATCACCGTTTGTAGCGTCTACATTATACCAATATTCTTGTTTCTTTATAAATAACGGGTCGAGGTTTTATTCAAATCTGATCGTAGAACGATCTTGGATTTTTTATTGAATTTGGGTCTCATTATTCTTAACGGTCTCATTATTCTTAACGAAGTTCGTATCGTTTCTCTATAAAATTTTAAAATTGTGTAAGTTTTTCTTTATTAAAAACTAGAAATCCATAGTTTTTCAATGATATCTTACTAACTGTCAAATTCAAAGTAGTCTATTTGCAACAACTAAAATAATATATGTAACAAATTATGACAAGTCCAAAAAAAGGTTAAATTTTATTCAAATAATGATTTATGCATATTTTATTTTACTAAAAAAAAAAACAAAGCCATGATTACAACTATGTAAAGAGATCACATCCTTACCTTCAAGAAGAAAGAGATAAAGATAAAAAAGAATGTTTTTTCTTCTCTATTTATGGTTTTTTCTTGTGTTTTATTTATGTTTACCATGTTCTCTAATAGCCAAACTTTCTTTGTTAGGGCCATGAACAAAATCCTATCTAGATCTTTTATAATTTTATGTTAATTTAAGAAATTTATGGACTTGATTATGATAATTTTTGTTCTTATTATACTTAAAAATTATTATTGCATATTTAAATAATTTAAGTCTACAACCTTTAAGATTTATGCATGTGATATATTGACGTAAAATTTTAAAGACTACACTATCTCTCGTCTTGAATATTTCTAGTATGATGAATTTTGATAACATGATAGCCACACCAATTTAATTGTTATTGCATAATCTTCTTGTTTTCATAATGCTTAATGTATTTTATTCATGATAATAATATCCTACACTAAGAATAGGTGAATTTAAATTCCATAACAAGATTAAATTCATAATTAACGAAAAGCTAATGAATGTAACTAGATTGCATGTCAAGAGAATTTTTATCATATAAAATTTTTAAAATTTTAGATTACATAAATTTACTATGAATTGACAAGTAATGGTGAATTGTTGAAACCCAAATGTTTTTATCTTAATTAATTTCTTGTTCTTAATTTGTTCTTTGAAAATTTCCTATTTTATTTTATTTCACAGTTTTTTAATTTAATTAAAATTTGATACTATTTATTTGTTTTGCATTCATCTTAGGTTTCTTTTGCATTAGTTCGTTTTAGAATTTGGTAATAAATAAGCACTAATTTAACTTATTCTTTGTGAGATTAACTTTGTGAGAATACTCGTCAATATTACAATTGATTTATATACTTAGAAGTTTTAATTTAGATTCTAGAATGTATTAAACTAGAATTTCATAACAAAATTATATCATACTTTTACGAGTAAGTAAACAATTAAAAATATGTAATTCAATTTGATCACAAGCATGCATTTATTACATAAGTATTTAATATTTTTTTTTAAAAAAGATTTGTGATTTACATTTTGGAAAATGCAAATTTTCTTCACAAAAGTCATTGCTCAATAGCCACTCGACTTTGCTTGAATATAGGTAATAAGCATAAGTTGCATATGTCCATGTAATATTTGAGATGTATAAAGATAAGGGTTGAAGAATAGTAGAGTAAAGGTACGAGAGTTAGTTATAACTTAGGTAAATGATTAAGTATTTAATATAAATAAAGTAATTTGGTATAAAGATAATTTATGGGCTTATTTGGTACCTGAGATTGATTTGTATAATAAAAGAGTTTGTGTAAAAAAAAAAATTGTTTTATATTTGATAAAAAGTTAATAAATGATTGAATTGTAATAAATATAAAATTATTGCATTCTAAATGTTATAAAATAAAACTGTAGATATCTTCTACATTTATCTGAACTGCAACTCCAAACATTTTTTTGTCTTCATCTTTTCGCTTATTTCCACCAACTTATTTGCAACTGCAATACCAATGATTCCTTCCAAGACATGGAACTCTATTTCCTTCATATTTGTGAAAGTCAAAGATACTGCCATTGTTTTTATTAGTAATTTATTTCATGATAAATTGGTTTTAGTAGGTATTTGCTAATTTTACTTAATTTATCTAATTAATTAAAATAACATACCCTAAAGTAAGTAAATAAAAGAGAAAAATTTTAATATGGTTCAAATTTTTCAATCTTATATCCATGAGATCATGCCTAGAGAAAACAGTCCATTGAAAAATTAAAGAATCACAAATATTAATGAATTTAAACAAAACTAAAGATTCTCTATTTATATTATCGCCTTTATATTTAATCTTTCTTGATGGCTTATTTAGCACAATTCTTTTATCTTGTTGCTTTAAAATCCCTTGGACAAATTTAATAACATTCCTTTGCTTGATGTAGTTAAACTCTCATTAATTAGCATAAATACTTTTGTTGAAAAATTTCTTGTTATTTTTTCAAAGAAGATGATTAAAAATGTCTTAACAACATTTAAGAGAATTAATTTCTAAGTTTATCAAAATAAAAATTAGATACTCATAATTTTCATCAATCATCAAGTTGTTTTTATTTTGAAGCATAGATAAAAATGAAAAAAATTGAAAAAATAAAACAAGAAGAAAGAGGACAAAAACCATGCAAAAAGGCTCTCTATATATTGTCTCCAAGGCTTGTAACAACTCTAAAAATATTACAAATTTATAATGAAACCTTAAGCCCTATTTACTTTTTTAAAAAAACTTAAAAATGAATAAATTTTCCCAAATAAAAAAGTTTTTCCTTATCATAATTATTGTTTCTCAATAATAATTCTTCTTCTTTGTTTTAAGTTGTAAAATTGTTACTATAAGTTTTCTAGTTAAGTTTGAAGTTTATGATTTGCCTAAAATAACTAACAAATTTAAATTCTTTACATATAAAGCATAAAATCTAGATGTATAGTAAACTATCTAGTTTGTTGCAATAAAAATGTCCAACAAAAATATGTCTTTTCAAAATGCCAACTCTAAAAACTTTAATAATCCATATAACATTCTCTCATTTAATTATAGTCATAGGGTTATATATATGTGTCACAGGCACTACTTTTTTAGACTTTCATTGTACCTTGTCTTACTAGACATTATTTTTCTTTTCTTTCTTTTTTTTCATGATTAATTCAATTTGATTGAATTAGTTAACTCAAAATAAATTGTCAAATCTCTTAGCCTAATATAGATAGCATGATCAAATTGTAAGAATTGTAAAAAAGATTAATATGCCCTAAAGTTTCCTTTTAAAAAGGTCTGTTGATATTTATCAAGAGAGCATAATAGTTCACTGCAATTATATATTGATTATTAGTAGTTGAACTAAGTTACTATTAAAAATAAATATATATTTCTTTGAATTGATGAGTTATTTGATTAATTAAATGGTTCAAAGTATTTCCTTTAGGATTGATCTAAGATGAAGATATTATTAATGGAAGATCAGAGGTAATGATATGCCAAAAAGAGTATTTAGGCTAACTAATGTCCCAACAACTTTTATAAATCAATACATAAAGTATTTAGACCTCATTTGGATCGATTTATCATACATAAAGTATTTAGACCTCATTTGGATCGATTTATCATTGTATTCGTCAATGGCATTCTAATCTATTATAAGACTCAGGAAGAACATGAATGACACTTAGAGATTTTCTTACAAAATTTAAGAGATGATAAGTTGTCTATTAAAAGGGAGAAATGTGATTTATGGATGTTAGAAGTTAATTTTCTAGGACACATTAATTTCAAGGATGGTTATCAATATATCTAGTTAAGATAAAGGTTGACTTAGTTTGGGAAAGGCTTAGAAATATGTTAAAGATATGAAATTTTCTCAAATCGATTTGTTATTATTGATGTTTTGTTAAAAACATCTCCAAAATAGCTATGCCATTGACGAGGTTAACTAAGAAGGAAGTTAACTTTGTTTATGATGATAAGTGTGAAGAGGTTTTCTTAAAATTAAATAATAAATTGACAAATGCACTAGTTCTTATAGTACTCGATGCAAAAAATTGTATATAGTTTATACAAATGCTTTTGGTACAAATTAGGGTGTGTTTCGATACATGATGGTAAGTTGATATCTTACGCTTCTAGACTATCAAAACCCCATGAAAAGAACTACCCTAAACTTGACCTTGAGTTAGTTGCTATGATTTTTTACCTTAAAAATTTAGAGGTGTTACCTTTATGTTGCTAAGTTTGAGGTGTATTCTAATTATAAGAGTTTGAAGTATTTTCTTATTGAATGACATTTAAACTTCAAATAACGATGGGGGGAAAAATATATAAAGGGTTATAACCTCATTCTTAAATATCATCTTGTAGAAGTAAATATACTAACTGATGCTTTAAGTTGTAAACTTGATGAGATTTTTGTATTTCTGGCCATAGAAAATTTGAAGAACTAAATGACAATTGAAAATTTTGACTGGACTATCATGAGGACAACCTTCTAGTTTATGTTTATAATGTAGTAGTTTTAACATTTATCGTGATAGTAAAACAAAGATAGTGACAAGATGAAGATATAATAATAAAATAAATCAATTAATTAATGATAAATAGTTAAATAGTTGGAAAATAAGTACAGATGAATTTTTTTTCAATGAAAAGTTGGCTGAATTAGAAGATTCTAAATTTAGAGATGATATGTTAACAAAATTACATTAATTTAAGTTCGTTGTACATTAGACAAAAATCAAAATGTATAAAGATCTCAAAATATAATACTGATGAAAAGAAATAAAATATAATATCATTGAGTAGGTATCCCTATGTATGACTTGTCAGCAGACAAATGCTAAACGTTAAAGGCCAACATAGATGTTAAAACCATGGCATATTAGTGAGTGACAGTGGAATCATGTTACCATGAATTTTGTGAGAAGTACACAAAGGACTTAAAAAGGGTATGATGCAGTTTGGGTAGTGGTTAATCATTTGATCAAATATTCATTATTTATTTATATTAATACAAAATATTTTCAAGCAAAATTTAGCAAGTTATATACATATTAGATCATTTAATTATATAAGATTCCTTTATCAATGAACTTTGATGGGGATCCGTGATCTATATCTAAATTTTATTAAAGTTTGTAAGTTTCTTTAGGGATAAAATTGAATTTGAGTATTGTTTTCTAACCTTAAATAGATGGCCAATCTAAGAAAATTATACAGATTCTCGAGGATATGCTTAAAGCCTGTGTTAGTGATTTTCAAGATAGCTAAACTGATCATTTATCCTTAGCTGAATTTGTTAATAATAAAAGTTATCATTCCAGCATTGGCATAGCTTCTTATGAGGCTATGTATAGAAGGTCATATAGATCATCACTTTATTAAGTTAAGATGGGATAACATATTGCTTTTGAATTGTATTTGGCACAGAAGACTATTGAGAAGATTTAAGTTATAAGAAATGGTTTGCAAACAGCCCAGAGTTGACAAAAAAGTTATGCTAATCAGAGAAAATAACTTTTAAAGTTCATAGTTAGAGATTATGTCTTCTTAAAGATATCTCGTAATTTGGAGTCAAAGATAAGTTAACACCAAGATATCTAGATCTTTTCACATTCTTGAGAGGGTATAGGCTAACCATACTATCACAAATATCACATGTTTATAATATTTAACATGTTTTAATGTTAAGGAAGTATCAGTCAAACTCCACGCATGTTATCTGCTGGTTTGAGATTTCTATCAGAAAGATAGGACTTATAATGATACATCAGTTCAAAATTTAGGTTAAAAAGTTAATTCCTTCATAAGAGAAAATTTTTCTTTGTTATAGTTTTATAGCAATATCATAATAGTAAAAAGGCTACGTGAGAACTCCAATTCAAAACTCAAACACATTATCTTTATTTATTTGACTTTTAAAGAATTAAAATGAATTTTGAGAAGAAAATTTCTTAAAGATAGTAAAAGTTATTACACCTTAAAAATATCAAATAAATATGTAAATAATATATAAAATATTTTATGTTTTTATCAATTTTTGCTAAGAACTAAATTGTAAGAAATTTAGATAAAATTATATAATTTTTAAATATTTATAATCTAAGTATAACTATCAAAATATTTGAGATTATTTTATAAATTCATCAAAATTTTTATATAAATACCTAAACTTTTTTAAATTTACAAACAAAACCTCATAGCTTCTTTCTCTGCATTTTTCCAGCTGAATTCTAGTGAGCTTTAACGAGGCAACTTTCGACCTCCAATTGTTATGATTGCTAGACCATATGGCCTATAGACATTCTTATTTTATTACCGCAACCTTGCCGTAAATCGATCTCCAATTGTCCATTAAATTTTGTTTAAAATTTTAAAATTTATTTAACTTCAATTCTGGCCAACTTTAAACTCTTCTTAAAAAACTAAACACACTGGTAATACTAGCTTAATGAGTAGAATAAAATTATTGGAAGAATTAGACCCAAAAGCTACGAAAATTTTTTCTGTTAATATCGTTAAAGCAATGACTTTTCGGCTTAATTTTCGATGAATGAAATATCAAATATATAAATGAGCGTCATATTAAATTGAGAATGTCGAAAAACTATAAGATCCATTAAAAGCCATTGTTTAAATCATTGAATTCTTTGCCACTGTCGCCGTTGACCGATTAGATTAACCAGTCAATGATCAACATTTAGCCAAAGTTGCATTTTGAATATTCTGAACTTTGTTTTTACCTTTAAATACATTTATTAAGTTTATTTCAATGAGAGAAATTCAACCACAGCCACATATTGATCAAATAATATTTGAAACTCGAAGAGCGTATAAATTAAGAAAAATGAGATAAGAATTTTATCACTTTTTAAAAATAAATTATATATATATATATGATTATGGTATGAATTAAATTTAGATCATTTTAAATTGATCATTATGCTTTATAATGAAATTGCTTGAGTGATAGATTTTGTAGTTATGGTGTGCTAAATAATTATTAGTATTAAATAATTTATTTTTGTAAATATTATGCATAGTATTTCATTAATTTTATAGAGTTATGCTGAACAATTTTCAATTAACTATGATATGAATTTGAAAATAAATATGAACATTGCTTCTTGTACGCGATTGATTGGATAAAATGGTGTTAACATGTTCCTAGGTATTAGCCCCTAAACCTTTGCAAGGTACGTTGTTTGCAAGCTCCATTATGGCTATCATTGATACAATTATTTTATGATCTTATTATAGGTATCGCTGGTGCAATCATTCCACGGCCCTATTGTGGCTATCATTGATATGATTATTTTGTGATCTTATTGTGACTATCATTAATGTGTGATCTCATAACTAAATTATATGATTTAATTTAGTAAATGATGCTTAGATTTGTTTTATAATATATATAATGTATAAACTGTGAAATTTTCTAAAGTTTAGCAACATCAGTGATTATATTGAAAATGAACATAAATTATTTTTTTGCTAAGCATGTATAATTTTTAATAAAAATTAATTTAGGTAATTAATATTTATCCTTATTTAACAATATGATTTTGCTCACCCCTTCTGTTTTCCTATTTATAAAATGTTTAGCATGACTTGGATAGTGAAGAGTCAGTTAAAATTATAAAGGACTCGCAAATACATCAAGTGAGTTTTTAATTGCTCAATACTTTTACGTTTTTTTGACTTGTATTTCAATTATCAAACTTTCGACTATATGACAATACATTATTTATATAAGCCACTTAAATTTAAATTTATTCATTTTAAAATATAACAAATATTCACATTATTTCCTATGAGATTTTAATAAGTTTTATATTGACTTGTTTTGAAAAACTCAAGATATCTTTGACCTTTTGACTAATAGTATATTTTTTATTTAATAGTTTAACTTTTTAACTTAAAATCATTAACCCTTATTTTGCTGTATAACAAGTGTTTCAATTTTTAACTATATCACTCATTTAGGAGAAACATCATTTAATATTTCTTTTAAGATATTGTTATGTTAAAAATCTTCTTTAACATTTTTGAAATTGCAACAATAGAGATCATAAAAGAGTCTTTGACAAAAGTTCTAGAAGCTCCACGACAAAATCTGCAAGGAAGGTAGTTAATCAAAAATTATCTTTACAACACCAATTGAATAAGATTCTTGTAGTATAGACAATGTTTATCCAAGATCTTCTATGAAAATTGAAGACATAGATAAAAAAGAGTGATTCTTTTTTGATGAAATAAATAATTTTTCTCTAAAAATTATGTAATATTCCATTCTTATTTTTCATATGTGCATTTTTGTATTGTTTTAAGCTTTCACCATTAAAATCATTAGTTCAATAATAAATTGGGGACAATTTTTTCAAAAGGTTGAGGTCAAAGAATTTATAATTAGTGTCAAAGTTATTTGTAAAAAATTAAGAGAGTGGTATCATCTAAGTTTACCATTGAAAAATTCACTAGCAATAATGATTTTTAATTTATAAAAAATGGAAATAAAGGCCTTCCACATCCATAATGGTTTTAAAAAAGTTAATCAAATAGATAAAATGTCGTCTTAATTGAAAAAAGATTAAAAAAGGAAGATCTTGAAGAAGTACATAATGCTTTGGTATTATCACTTGGAGATAACGTTCTTAGAGAAATAACTAAAGAAATTACTGCACTTGGGCTTTGGAATAAACTTGAATCAAACTTTATTCATTAACTTTGATTCAAGTTTATGAAGAAATCCTTAAGCATATATAGATTATCCTTGAAAAAGAAGCTTCACTTTTTTAAACTTGTAGAAGGTTTTATTAAGGATCACCATGATGGTTTTAACAAGATCATTTTGAATCTTAAAATTATTGACATCAAGTATGAGAACGATGATCAAGATTGAACAACTTGAATAACTATAAATGGAGATCTTAGCATAAATCTTGTTCTTTAATCACTTTCTTGTTCATTCTCACAGTTCATTTTGAACTTAAACATGAACAAGTTTGAGGTTACTCTATCCAAGCTCTTAAACATGTTGAAATCGGCCAAGCAAGAAATTAAAAAAAAATTGAGCTTCGTAATTGGTGAAATATCTTATATATTACCATGACCTCTGCAATTATCGAACATTCATAATGTTTTTTATATTTTGATACTTAGCAAGTATCATATGGATCCTTTGCATGTATTAGGCTAGAAAGATCGCACATTAAATGAGAATGTTTCTTATGAAGAGAAGCTAATCCAAATTTTAAACAACAGGAAACAAGTTCTTCGCAATAAGATTATAAAATTGTTGAAAGTTTTGTACAAACATCACAGCATTAAAGAAGCCATGTGGGAAGTTAAGGATCACATTCAAACTAATATCCAAAATTATTTCAAACAAGCATGTGAATTTTGAGTATGAAATTCTTATAAAGGGCAAGGATTATAACACATAGTAGGAAAAAAAAAATAAAGAGATAGAGTGGATGAAGCAAGTAGCTTTCTTGTTGCTTACTTTGATTTAAAAGGTGAGTCAATATTGTTTATTTGTATATGCACTTATTTCTATTTCCTTCAATTGATTTTGACATTAAATTGCGTTGAAAGAGAAGGAAAGAAAGCAAACTAAAGGAAAGAGGAAGAAATTCAATGATTGTACATTTGTATTAGTTTTACTGTTATCAAGTTTCATAATTGATTTTAGATAAAAGATAAATGCTAATTATTGTAGTAATCTCATTATTAGAAATTTAATTTAGTTTATAGATATTATTTTAAGATATTGATTTAATAGTTTAGTTTTTGTTAATGTTATCTCTATATATCCTAAAAACTATTCATGTTATCAATTTTAAGGATGTTTTTATCTTATATTAATATTTTATAAGTAATAAAAGAAAGATTTATTTAATTTATATGCATAAATTACTTCTTTTATTTTATCATACATTTAAATAAAATATGCATATAATTTATCTAGGTGAAATCATTAATAAGTAAATGAACTTATCAAATGATTCCCTCTAGAAATGATATTAAGTGGACAAAAATATCGTTGAACTTATCAAATGATTCCCTACAGAAATGATATTAAGTGGACAACAATATCATAAAATAGGTATATTGAATACTTCCAAAAAAGATATTAAGATTTTATATGAATTTGGATGACAATAACAATCATGTCACTGAGGCAATAGTATAGATTAATAGTAAATGAATTATTTTTTTAAACGTAATCAAATAAGGATAAATCACGTGATATTATACGTAGTCAATGACTTGTCATTTGATTGTACTAATGTATGATATAGTCCTTTAACCTAAAATATCGTAATTGGATCTAATACAGATATATATAGTTCATGTAGTGTATATAAGACTAATCATGTCTTGTGCAATAAAACTTATTTAGTCATACATTATTTGTACATTAAGACAAATGATAATTGAACCAAGATCCATTAACTTGAATTTATTAGACTAGGAGTACCTATTAACTCCATCAAGATTCAAAGTTTTTATACGAATATTGATAAATATCTAAAACAAAAATCATTGGTCAGAGTATATTTTATTTCATACAAAAAAAAAAGTTCGTGATAATAAATTTAAGACATATTGATTGACAATTTAAAAATATATCAAGTTTACGTTTTTGACATTTCATGAATTTATACTCAATTGAGATTGGACAACAAAAGGATCTTATTAAATTTGATGAAGCATTTCTTCATTGTAGTTTAGAGATTATGGTATATTATTAGATATTTATAATAGTTATTATGTCTAGGGATAAGTTTTTGAAAGAGTTCAAAATTAGTTCACGACTAATTTATAATGAACCTAAATAGTAATACCAATAACCTTATATAGTTAGAAAAGATAAAGGAGAAAGAAAATCTTATCCGTGAAAGGATAGCACCTTCCAAGATAATACAAGAGCTATTCTATGTAAATCATTATATGGATTAATTTTGACATTTATCCATTTTGCTTACAAGGAGGCCTATTTATTGATTATAGGTGTTGAATACTATCAAACTCATATTGTGATATTTATGTAGTCAAACAAAAAATTTTATTTTTCTTTAAAATTAGTTTTTTTATAAAAAATAAATTCACTTATTTTATCCTAATTAAATAACGAAAACTAGCTTATGTAAGATATAAAGACTCTTGTTTTAGACAAATTAAAAGAATTTACCTAACAAAAACAGTTATTTAGAATAGACCACTGTTACATTTATTTAGCTAAAATGTAAAATCCTTTTAAATAAGAGTTTTAACTAAAAACAAAATTATTTTAATATATATATAGTAATAATATAAATTATAGTGAGGTTTAGGCTGAAGTTTTGAACTTGAATTTCCTTTTCGCTGGTCCAATTACACAACAATTCTCTAAGGAGCCAAGGTCTCCAAAGTGGACTTCAGCTAATGTTTCTTATGGAATTTGACCTCACATGAGCCCACACCCAGCGTCTACATCGCAACCTATTATTCAAGCACCCATACATTGGTTTGAGTCTACGTTGTTCTTTATTATCTGTTAATAAATTAATGTCACGATGGACTTATATTGGTAAGTTTTGGGGCTTTCGCCTATTTTTGAGCATCAACAATTGTGAAAATGAATTTATGTGATTTCTTACCTATGTTTTGCCATATGTTTAGGTAACCAACTTTTTTCACTGCCATTATATAATTCTCCGTAAATTGCTAAGCCGAAATTAGTACAACTATATGTTTTATAAATCAATAATAATTTGACAATTGCTAAAATATTTTAGTAGAATTGTGTGTTATATATAGCAACAATAATTTCTTTCATTGCTGGAAAAAAATATCATTTCTATTATAAAAAATAATTTTTCTAGATAAAAAAATTATTGAGTAGTGAGTGATGAGTTGGACTTAGAAAATTTTAAGTCAAACTAAATGAATCACTTTAACTGACCGTTTTTACGTATATTAGAAGTAAAAAAGCAGTATGAACTAGAAACAATTCTAATTTAAGATCAAGATGATATTTATTTTTTATCTGAAATTTAGATTTGGTTAAAATCTAAATTTGACCTAATACATATATCTAAATAACATGTTTTTTTTTTAACATCCAATTTAAGTATTAAGTGGTTTGCTTTTTAGAATAAAAATGTTTAATAATTAATGTGTTGAATATATAGCATTTTAATCATGTAAGTAAGTATTGACATTGAATCAATCCTTTCGATGACATAAAACCCAATAAAATAAATAAATAATACATATTGTGTTATAATATTATTTTAAATAAATAAAGTTAAAAAAATTATTTTCATTAAAACTTTTAAATAAATAACAACAAATCAATCAAAATTTTGAAAGAGTTTGTTTAAACTTTGGTCCTATGGTTGTTTTATGAATACTTGCAAATAGTGTTTAAATTTTATACCTTAAGTGAGAATTGAGAAGATGATATAAAATTTTGGTTCTCTAAGAAAATGGGTAGAAAAAAAAATTTATAAGTCAAGGGTGAATTGAGAAGATAATAGAAAATTATTCCTATGCAAAAAGTAGAGGGACAAAAAAAATTAAAGTATGATTTAAATTTTATATGTTTAAGTAAGAAATTAATATAGTAAGGATATTATTGCAAAATAAAATTATTAATTTATTCAAACATTTTTTCATCAAGATATAAGCTAAAATTTTTAACTTAATTTTAGTCTAACATTTTGACCAAATTTTTATAGATAAGTTAAAAAAATATACGAAGAAAAGACATTTAAATGTTTGAAATTTAAACTTCAGAAGTTTAAAAAAATAAATGTCCTAATTAGAAAAGAATTATTTTCAAATGTAATAAATTTCTACAAAAATAAATGTCCTAATTAGAAAAGAATTATTTTCAAATGTAATAAATTTCTACATAAATTATTGAGTAATAGTATACTTTCTAAAATATTCTCTAGCTTCCATTCTAAGTTGTTGTTCTGAAAGAACTAAAGTTTGCAATCCGATCAATCAATGAAAGTCACGTCACTATTTAAATGCTAATTAACTATTTTGTGAAATGTGTTCGTTATTAATATTAAGTAGCTAATGGATTGAGAACATTTAAAAATTAATACATGCCAATAAATATGTAAGATGATAAAAGATGAATAAAAACATCAATAAATTATTGAATATGCAGCAAAAATAATAATAATAATAATAATAATAATAAAAAAGTATATTTTGAAAGAATGAATGATTTTTTTTTTTTGTATAATAAAGTATGAGAATAAATTCTTAAAAATATTATTTTATTATTATAGAGACAAAAGATTAATTCCATTGCTTGTCGTACAAATTAACAAATTAAAATGTCATACAATTCAAAAAAAAAAAAGGGAGATATCTTTATCCAGTAGTACACAGATCCATTTGCAATGAGCAGAATTTAAAGATTTAAGAAGAGACTTCACAGAAATTCTTTGATAATTTTAAACAAACTTTCCAACATGAAATTGAGATTTCCACGTACAAAATCATTGGTTGCAACGCGTTAAGCTAAAAATTTATAAAAAAAAAAAAAAAAGCAAATAAATGAAAAGGAGTAAGATACATTTTCTTTATCTATGCCTTTAAATTACCAACTATTCTATTTTCTATTTCCCAATTTAAAACACCATTGCTCTTTCCTCGCATCATAGCTGGAGAATGCAAGTGTTCAGTTCACATCTCAAGAATCAAAATACTATATTTATGTGCAAAACAACAACAAGATCATCCCCAACCAAACCACCCTAAAGCAGTTGTTCTGGTATGCTGTGTTCCTCTGTATCTTGAATTACTCAGGAATTGAGAGACCAATCATAATTTTGGTATACAACATTGATAGGACCCCCATCACCCAATAAATGGGTCAAAAGACCCGCTGTCGTTGCATCCACATAGTTTATTAACCACTTTAAGATTTCTTTCTCTTGTCCAAAATCTGCACTAAACCTGCAGTGGTACAAATTCATTCCAATTTTATTCTTGTAACTTTGAGCAATTGTAATTCAAGTATATAAACATACAACAATGATCATCACTTCACTCACCATTTGATGATTCTTGTGAGATAAATCGTCCTCTTTTCCAAGTTCACCTCAATTCCATTCCCAGCACTCCTCTGGAAAAACTCTCTTGTGGCAAATCTTAGTTCAGCTTCAACTCCTTGCGGTGTGAAAAACCTCACTCTGGGACTTGACTTCGTTCCATTGCATAGCCCGAAATGTATTAGTGGATTAACTTTCAAACAACACAGCTGCATAAATGTGCCAGTCAATCAATAACCAATGAAAAAACAAATTAGGCATAAATTGATCAGATGTTATTGCATTTAGATATACGTTTACCTCAAGGCGCTTAGACCCGGAACTAAAGGGCTTTACCAAGGAGTAAGGACCTCTCCGATTGTTTCTGAGGATACCATTTTCTATTGTACTCATGGAATAAGGATAACCTCCAACTACATAGTTGAAATCAGAAAAGAAAGCTTTCCTATCTATTACTCCTTCTGGATGACCTATTCTAATTATGGCATGGATCACCATTGCATTGTACAAGTTCAAAAAGAAGGCCAACTTCTCATCTTCCGAGAGTGCAAATAGGTTCACTCTATGCAGATCATGTGCCAAGTTAACATATCTGCAATCATTAGCAAGAACAACATAATAAAGTGTCTAACAGGTTCAACGTAGAAAGAGAAACGTGAATCAGTAATGTGAGAAATTTAAAATTTTATACCAATTTTACAATGTTAGATATATGATAACTATATAACACCGCTACATCAATCCGTGTGAATAGATGAGTTTGCATGCGTAGCAGTGTTGAGCATGAAATTAACATTACTCGCTACAAAATCTTATTCATACCTTCGGAATTCCTCACTTTTGCTGATGGCGGCATAGTCAACACGGGAGCGATCATCAGAGGAGTAAGACTCAAGTATCGCAGACATTATCTTAGCAAGCTTTTGTCCAACAAAAACAGCAGGCTTGGGCTCACTGTCATTCGTTGATCCCCGAAAATTGTAGCATTTTGTAATGTATGGTTCGTGCTCAAGGAAACGATAGAAATGGTTTCCATCTTCAAATTCATTTTCCCTACCATCAAAAATATTAACAATAAAGCAGAATTAACAATCAAGTGTATGCATTTATATTTACGAGTGTCCCGTTTTAGCTTTTACATTCATTATTACCCGAAGACATGACTTATGAAATGCTTCCTGCTCAGTTGCTTTCCAATCTCAACTGCCTGCATTCATTTCCCCATAAGCAATTTAAGAAATATTCAAAATGCGAGCAAGAAAAAATATAATAAATTTTATTATTCAGACGAGGAAAAGAAAGAATAAAAAATAAAAAAAATTCAAATAAAGCAAAACCAGTTGAGTAGTAATTTTGCTATTTTTATGATGTTTTTAAAGAGTTTGAGTTTACCAATATTTGATGTATACTTATTTACACAAATTAAAATAATAAAATTATGTCATTATCAAATATTTTAACAAAAAATTAGTTGAGTTTCTTTTGTTTTTAAGAAAGCATTTAAATGAGAGAGGAGCCATGTGTTTGATGAATGTTCTCAAAGACGTCTCCTTTTCTTTTCTTTTCTTTTCTTTTCTTTTCCTTTTATCTCTTGGTGGTTGTGTTTGATGATTTCATGCTGTAATCTGTCCATTCCTTTTTGTCTGACTTTTGATTAAAAGAAAGTCAACTAAAAAAATTATCAACATTCAAAGATTAAAATATAATTTACAGTAGTGAAAACCGATGAACCAATAAATATAAGAATATGACGGTAAACAATGTTCAAAACCTTAAAAAAAACAAATGGATGACTGTCAAGTGACATTAAATTTAAGTATTTATACTTCTTCATATTTTGACAGGACAAACAAGAGAACATAAACTGCCATCCCTAACCTAAGCATGACTTTCATAATTTATTAAATTGAATAGGCACATATACATTACGCAGTCACGAAGAAGGAAAGAAAAAGATAAAACAAACACTAACTAGGCAGTTACTGCTTTTTCACGTTAAATGAGAAGGAATGGATTTTTGTTATGACATCAGAAAATGGGATCGGACCCTTGAAAACATCATCTACTCAGCCTTTTTCCTACATAAGTCGTTGAGCTGGTCCATTTCTGTTTCATAACTTTGCGAAAATCACGCCACGCAATTAAAATATTTATAATATCAATTATTAAAAGAAGAGGAAAAGGAAAAAAAAATATTACATAATTGTATCCTCTAAAAATCCTAAATTCAGTAGGAGTTATAATATTTTTAAATTTTTAAAAAAAGTTAAATTCTAGTTCAATTACCTAAATATTCATAATTAATTAAAAAAATAATTGAATTTCTAATAAAATTAATGCTACTTTCTATCTCGTAAATTTCTAAACGCAGACAATTAAAACAAATAAAGAGGATGCCGCAATTGTTTCTAGCCCCAAATATCATAGCCTATTAAATCAATCAATCAATCATTTATTTATTCTCATTGCACGAGGCAGTAATTCATTGCTATTTTAACCCCCGCCTGCTTCCATCATTAATGTTCGCCAACACTAAACACTTTTGTCTTTCTATTTTCCATTCTTTTCTCTTTATATATATATATATATATATATATATTTGGGTTAATTTTAAATATATTTCTTACTTGCGCATTTATCATTACATCCATAACTTGAAAAATACTCATTCGACTCCTAACAACCACCAAAACTACGATAATATCCCTAACTGCATTGGAATAACAAAGTTATCCCTAAATATTTTTCTGTTCCAAAACAACTTCATGAAATATTTTGAAGTGGCCTAATTATTTTCAAGTGGGCGAAAATACACATCATAAAATGATTTAAATAATTTAGTTGGGTTCTTATTCGATTAATAAAAAGGTTTGATTCATTAAATTATTATACATACATACAATATATAGTGATGTGATATAATTTGAATAAAGTGGAAATAATTAAAACGAACGCGCACCTTCTTCCTGCCGCAGTCCAAGTTCTGAATAATCACCTCCACCATCTCCCCCCCGGAAAAACAATTCTTGACTATCTTCATCTTCATCAGACGGTCCTGGATAGGCAACTTCTGTCTCAAAAACTTAATAATTCCGTACATCTCATCCATTGACTCCTCCTCATGATCATCAAAACCATAGACCGGCGGTGCGGGCGCATCACTGGAACATTTCTTTCCCAACATTTCCCTAAACCGCTGATCAAACGTGCCACTGTTTCTCAAGGAGTTCAAGGCCACCAAGCCGCCGAACAACTTGTCGTTAAAGAAAATCTGCGGCACCTGTGAACTTCCAGTTCTTTGTATCAACTCTTTCTCTCTTTGCGGATACACGTCGATGTTAATCTCATTGAATTTGATTCCTTTTTGCTTGAAGAAAGTGCGTACAGCTGTGCTGTCTCTGCAGTTGGATCTTGAAAAGAAACTTACTCGTCCTTTTACCTGTTCTCGTTCATGATCTTCTTCTTGTAATTCGCTCTTGAGCTTCACTATAACTTTGAGTCCAGAGATGTTGAACTGAGTCACCTCGTCCGATTTGATGATTGGATTTAGGTCCGTCTCGGACCAGGAATCATTGTCGATGTTTTCTTTCAGAGAATTTAACTTCTTTACAATTGCGATGGAAAAGTTGTTGCTTCTTTCCCGGAGATATTTTCCGATTGTGAAAGAATTATGTGATGCTGAGCGAGGCGGAGATGGTGAGATACCTGGCGGTGCCTCTGGCTTCGGAAGCTCGGAATGCGGTTGCACGATCCCCGCCACATGATAATCTTTGATATCTGCGTCCCTTTTTTGGTAGTTCATCGATTCTTGATGATCAACCTCGGATTCTCCCTTCGCTACATCGGTTTCTGACAGTTCTTCTGGAGCTGAAATGACGTGATTGTTGTCATTATTATGAATGAGATTGTTTCCTTCGTGAATATTTGAATTTGAATTTGGGGAGAGATTCTCGGAGTTGGAAATATCGTCGGAGAATCCTTTCAAAATCTGTTGTTCAACTCTTCCGTTTATTCTCCCCGGAGAAAACTGTCCGCTAATTGATGAATCCATTTCCATTTTCATTTCCATTTCCGTTTCCATTTCCATTCCCATTCCCATTTCTCCTACGATGGAAATAGGGACTTGAAAGAGATTGAGAGAAAAAATCTGAAATTGCGAACGGTGAAATCGGAGAGGATTTATGGAGTAGAATGTATGGAAAGGTTTTTATACATCAAGGGAACGGGACAATAACATTCAGATCCCTAAACCTTATTATTTTTCGAATAAAGGTATACATTGTCTATTTATAATTGTTAGGTCTTTAAGATTTTTAAAAAAGTACGTGTTTTATCACACGAATTTCAAAAGCATTTGCGAAGTCTAGTTGATTAGAAAATATTGTTAGTTTAAACAATTTATCTATTTTTTATTACAATTGGTATACTACTTCTTCAATTATAATTATTTTATCAGTTAAAAATATCCTACTATCTTTCTTATGTCAAAATTAATAAATTAAACTAATGAACCAAAGATTTATATTAGTATTTTCAAAATTAAATTAGATTAAAATATAATTTTGACTATATTTTATAAATATGTATTATTTTTTAAATTTTTATTGAAATAAATAAGTTATTTTTCTAAAATTAAACTTTATCATTGCAACGTAAAAGAGTATCTAATATATATATACTAAAAAATATTTTAGTTATTTTAAGTTTTGGATCTGTTTAATTTGAATAAAAAAATATAATTTCCTAACTTAAAAGGCTTATAAAAATTCAGGGATCTGAATATTACTTGGAAAGTTAAGAACAGGAAGAGGTCAAAGACGTGCAGAGAATGACAACGAAAAAGAAAAATAAATTACATTTTTGAGTTGAACCGGCGAGAATACACTCGAAGCCGGGCCGGCCCATTGAAAGTATCTCTGGCCCCACTTTCCGCGTTCATATTGTCATTGTAATACCCCTGTAAAATCCGTTTATGAAAAGATGGTTGGGCCATCATTAAGGGGCTTTTATGTAATAGAACAATACGATATTAGCCGTTAATTGAGGGAGTAAGCGCTCTAAGTGTTGACACGTAACCGAAGTTGTGGAAAGAGTCGTGGCATTGCGTGTGTTTGGTGGTGGGGTTCATACTAATTCTATCCTACTTGGAACTCCCACGTTTCAGCATGAAATTGGCCGTCTTGTGCGGTTGATGAGTCTGTAATTGAACTTTCCACCCAAACATGTACGGGTTGGTGTTAAACTCCGCGACTTTTTCTTCTATCTCCGAATGCCAATGCAATATTACGAAGGTGGAGTTGATCAAATCATTCATTCGTGTTCGTGGAGTAATGAGATTTTGTCAAACTCTGCTACTGTCAATAGAGGGAGGACTGGTTACAAAAAGTATTTTGCGACCGTTTGACTTCAGTATAATCTTGGTCTTAATCCTAGTGATCGGGGAAGACACAGAAAGTTTCGTTCAAGATGATGTTTATTTACCACCCGTTAAATTAACTTAATTTTCTTAAGACGGTTGCTAGGGACCGCTTTGAGTTTTTTAATTTTTTTAAATTTTAGGTGAGTTTTTAAAATATAATATTCATGAAATTTAATATTATATTATTTAATATTATATTAAAAATAAATTAAAATTTAAAAATTTGACCAACCACCTATCTTGTTTATTACAAAGGTCATCTTTAATTGTTACAAATAAATATAATAATTTGACCTTTCGTATTATATTCATATCGAATTATATTCGTATCGTAATAAATATAAATCAACTCAAATTAGATTTATTTAAATTTGATTTATTTAATAATCGTAATAATAATTAAAAACTATAACTTAATATAATTTAATAAATAATTAAATATATTATAATTACAACACACATTTAATATATTTTATATATTATAATATTTTTTATAATAATGATGATACTATATACACAATAATGAATTAATTTTATTTCAAATATAACTAAATATTTTTTTAAAATTTAATAAATATAATTATAAAATATAAAAATATAAAATTAAATTATTAAATTATTAATAAATTATAATTATTTAAATAGTTAATCGTGTCATAAATAAGCTTACGTATCAAAAACTTTAAATTTGAATTCGACATAATTATTAATTGTATTATAT
>CP135585.1:2708884-2736989 GCA_032401905.1 Swietenia macrophylla | reverse complement strand
TTTAATAATTATGTCGAATACAAATTTATAAGTTCAAGTTGACATAAAATATCATAATTATTTAAATAGTTAATCGTGTCATAAATAAGCTTACGTATCAAAAACTTTAAATTTGAATTCGACATAATTATTAATTGTATTATATTATATTTATTTGTTTAATAATTATGATATTTTATGTCAACTTGAACTTATAAATTTGTATCAGTTTAGCAATTTTATTAAAAATTATCATCCCTATTTACATATATATTAATTAAGATATATTAAATATGTATTTCACTATAGTACGTATATGCAATATTACATTTATTTTTTACACTCTCCCAAAGGCTGTTTCAAATCTTTTCAAAAGTTATTTTAGATACTATTTATTTATTTTTCAAGAGTTTTAAATATATATCAAATACTATTTATTATTTATTTTATTCTTTTTACTATTTTTTTCTTCGTTTCAAGTATTATAAATTCAATTTTAAGTTCAATACATAAAAAATAAAAAAAATAAAAAAGCGACAACGATACCCATAGGTGTCGTGACCAATCCCATTAAATATATATGCATATATATATATATATATATATGTATATATATATATATATAATAAAATATATTAATTGTATAATTATAAAACTATGATATCATAAATTTATAGACTACAACTACTGTATTCTAAAAATTGATACTAAATTTGTGTGTATATTTATATATATGCAGAAAAAAGACTTACAAATTTATTAATGCTCAATTTTTACTAGACAAAATAAGTATTCTGCCACGCAGCGAGTTTAGGATATATTTGAAAAAAAAATTAAAATCTGTAATAAATTTGGAACAAATATAAGTGTGGGTAAATATCCAAGCGAAGATTTGTAACAAATACCTACATTTTTTTCTGTTAGAATTTTTGATATTATATAGTCTCGTATATTTACTTCTTTTTTCCTAAAAATTTATCACTGTTAGTTATATTGTTGCACAGTTATGGAATTTGGATTGAGTTTATATGTCTGCATGGGTATTTTGGATGTTATGTTTACTGTTTTGATTTATTTTGGTGGTGATTGATGTGCCGCAGCATACTTTTCAGTTTTGTCTTTGGAAATACAATGAAAAAGTAGTCAAAAAGATTGGATTACTATTATTATTATTATTATTATTATTATTATTATTATGTTGATTGGACAGGAATAAATAGATAGAGGTTTGGAAACACTGCTTACCAAAAGTGAGAGAAAAGAAAAAGAAACGTTTTGACTTCGTGGCTTTGAGTCCATACTGGTATACTTTGCAATGAGTTTATGGATATGAATAAAAATATGTTAACATATGTTGTCGTAGTTTTCCTTAACTCAGTTTTTACATACGCTGTCGCTACACTAGGTTTCGTTCATCAATTAGTTTATGTACTTTTATCTTTAAAATTAGCAAAATTTAAGAATTGACACCTTGTATATATTGCTACGACTAAGTTTATTTAATTTGTACCAAATCAAATACGCGTTTGGCATAAATAAAATAAATAGAGTAAAAAGTATTTAATGTAAATGTTATACTGCATACATTTTCAAAAGTGAATTTATAATAATATAAGTATAACAAAAATTATAAAAAAAATCAGTTAAAAATTTATTGTTATTTAGGATGAATTTAATAAGTATTAAATATTTTTATTTAAGTGAATTTAGTAATAAAATATTAAATTTATTACAAATTTAGTAAAAATTTAATATTAAATTTTTTTAATAAATATAAATATAAATTTAATAATATTTATTTTAAATTTAATCCGCTGCTATTTTTAGAATTATCAAATATGAATTTATCGTGGAAGGCATGGAAATATTGTTTCCATAATTGCATAGAATAGTAGTCCATTATTAGGCCCATTGCAGAGGTTCCTAATTCAGTCAAGAAAAAATCTTGCGTGGTGATATTTCCAACCCACTATTTGACTGATGACGCCTCACTTTTTAATTTGTTTCCATAATTAAAATTTTACCTTAAGTGGTATAAATTAAAAAATATTATTAAATTACTTTTTGTATTAATTTTTTAAAATATTTTATACTACATAAATAATATATATATTGTACAGCTTTAATTCTTTCTTAAATTAAAATATATTTTTAAATTTATATAGTATTTTGATATAATAGAAGAAGAAAATATGTAATGAAATGAATGCAAAAAGGAAAAAAAATAAAATTTACATCAATTTTTATGTTTTTTTATAAAAAAAATTATTGATAGAGGTTTATATGTCATGAAACATTCAAAGAAATGTTGAGTGTAAACAATCACAAAAGATTTAGTTTTAAAATTGTGTATCGAACAAATAATAAGGAGAATTAGTTTTCATATTGCAGGAGGTTAAGTTATAAAATAGGGGTGAAATGTTTTGTGATATGGGTTAGTGGAAAAACACAACTCAAGTCTTAAAGCCCAAAAGATTTGAGGAGATAAGTTTGGTCCAATGCTTTTATGAATTCTATTTTATCAAAAGCCCCCTCATTTTATATAATAACATTCATCTATAATTTTTTATATATATATAATTATAGTTTTGTCTAATTTTTTAATAAATCTTAAATTCTATCCTAAATTAAATATACTTATTAATACATGTATTTGAAGTGATGGAGAAAAAAATTTTAATTGAAAAGGCTTGAGAAGACAAAAGTGAGTCTTTTATATATATATATATATATATATATATATATATGGATAGATGGATAGATAGAGAGAGATGTGTTATATATACATACATTTTTTTGCACATTTGTCTTACGGACTTTAAAAAATTTACAAACTATGAACATCAGCCATTGAATAATTAAAATGACTCAAATTTATGGACATTTAATAATTCTAATATGATATAATCTAAAGAATTCAACTATAAAAATTGCACAACAGGATGTTTAGTATTAAACTCTTCAAATTTATCACCTTGGAATTATTAAGTGTTCATCAATCTTAACCATTGAAATTAGCCAATGTGTTGAAATTCATGATCAGTAAGTTTTTCACAGTTTTCATGTGACTTCACAAGAACAAAAAAGTAATTAGGATTCTTAATGATATTTATATGTTATGATTATGAGATAAAAAATAATTGGTTATGAAGTTTTTTTCGGAAGTCTATAAGATTTGTATTTTGCAAGTTTAAAATATGGATATGTACTTATCGTAGAAAAAAATTTGCCAAAATTTTCGTAGAATTAGGTTAAGCAAATTTGAAGTCATTGATATTATAAAATAAAATTAATATATTTTAAACTTAAGTACAAAAATAAATAATTCTCCTTAAAAATTAATATTTATTAAATATTTTAATTATTTTAAGATAAAAAATAAAACAATAATATTGTCAAAACTTATTCATTTTCTGTCATTTACAAGCCAAAAATAGTAATAATGTACCTTTTTGAAATAAAAAATTTTGTTTAAAATAAAATTTTATTTTGAGATTGTGGTTCGCTTATTATATTTTACAAATTAAGACGAAAAAATGTTTAACAGCGTTAGCTTTTAGTAGTAATTATTCATTTTTTTTAATTAATATTTAACATTTATTACTTTTGTATTAAAGCAGCCGTGGCTTAAAACCCACTTCAAATCATGACTTTAAGAACTACTACAAATCAATATCAAAGTATCAAGTAAAGCATGCGTTTAGAGTATTGGAATAATGTGGTTAATTGAAGCATTTCACACCAGCAGCACAACATTTGTGTGTGTACGTGTGCACGTGCCCGCTGAACTAGGTATAAATATTATTGCAATCTACTACAATGAATATAATGAATAATGGACTGCATTAATGGTTTGAGATTTGTGAGTAAGGGTGGACAGATGAAAACTGAATTGTTCTTAAAAATATATTGAATTAATTTTGGTTTTAAAAAATTAATTAACATTTCTTAATTTAATTTTTTATTTGGTTTAGTTCCAACCGATCAAATTATATTGAGTTAACAAATTTTAATAATTTTATTTTATATTTTAAATATTTTTATTAAAAATAATAAGACTAAACAATGATTTATATTAACTTTTTATTTTATAAAAATTATCTAATTAAAGAATTTATTCATCTAATATATAAAAATAAATTCTTTGGTTTATTTCTATAATATCAATCATCTAATTTATTTTATAAAACTAAAAAATTTACAAAAATTTAATAATTTTGATTATGAAATCTACTTTTGTTGGTTTTTATGGATATAAATAATATTAATAATTGATATTTTAGTTTTTTTTTTTAAAGATTTTGGTGTTTTAATAAAATTACTTATTTTAAATTTTCATGTGCAATATAATTTATATGTATGTTTCATACTTGTTTAGTGATAAAGAAAAAATAAATTTATTAAACCTATAGATTACTTGTTGGGTAATAATAATACTAATAAAACAAAGAGTTATAATTTTTATAAAATAAATTAGATAATTAGTTCGTAACAGGAAAAAAACACATAATAAAATGATTAAAAAATAATGAAATATTATTTTTCATGGATATTGTTAAATTCATTTTTTTAAAAAAATAGTTATTGTAAGTTTGTTCAATTGAATTGATTTCTGTAATTAGTCAAAACTAACAATTTAAATTAATCTAAACTATCAACATTCTTGGTAAGGCTCCATCAATTGCATAAGAGTCCATTGTTAGGCCCATTTGACAGGTTCTTAGTTTAAATAAGAAGAAATGTTTTGTGACATGAATTAATCAAAATATCAACTCAAGTCTTAAAGCCCAGAAGACCTAATGTGATAAGTTTAGCCCGATGCTTTTTATGAACTCTATTTTATCAAAGCCCAAACTCTATTATGTTAATGTTAGAACTTTAATAATTATAATTCTATCTATTTTTAATAAACCTTTAAATTATGTCGTAAATGTAATTATACTTATTAATATGTATAACTTTTTGAAGTGATGGAAAAATATACAAAATAAAAGAAATTGAAAAGACAAAAGTAAGGCTTACTTTTTGTTTCTTTTATGATTTTTTTTATAAATATTTATATGTGATGAAATAATTAAAAAATTTTATATACAAACAACTATCAAAGTTTTGTTTTTCTTAATATTTTTAGTATTATATGAAGTTAGTTTGTAAATTATTGTAGTTCTTAAAATTTTATTATAGGGTGGTGTTAATAGATGGTTACTATTACACAAAATTAATAATTGATGTAATTTTTAACTCGACTCGTTAAATTATAAAATTTATTGATTCGAGTTGATATAGAATAATATGATTATTAAATGAGTAATATAATACAATTATAATTAAGGTTTAGAGTTTTTAATACACAAATTTAGTAATAAAATTATTAACTATTTAATTATTATATTAATTTATTTATGATTTAATAAATTTTATTTTTATTTATCATATTTTTCTATTTGATTCATTCTATACAAGGTTTCAATTGTAATATTTTATTTATATTTATCAAAGATAGAAAAATAATGTCATTTCATATTTTTTATAATTTTAGCTAGTTAATTAGCAATCAATATTATTAAGAAATATTTTTTATTAATATTATAAAATATTCATTTATCTATAATTTTCTTAACTCTAGGAGAAAATATTTGAAAATATCATATAAATTTATTTTTATTCTTATTGGTTAATTAAAGATTAAAGATAATAATTTTATTATTGATTAATTTTTTTTATTAATTTTTATAAAATATTTATTTATATATTGAAATGAAAATACCCTTAATAATTACTAAGCCTTGACTTTAGGCAATGAATTGTCAACAAATTTCAAGGCTGCTGTTGTGTTGGGCGACCCACTACAGCTGCAGCTGCAAGAACCTCGTCTCTCTTCATCTTCTTCAACCAAATCTTTCTCTGTTTATTGGTGTACTTTTTTTTTTTTTTTTTTTTTCCCAATCTTCTAAACGCAGAGAATATGCTGTCCACGATTTTACATACATACATGCATACTTATGTATGTATGCGGCCCACGATTTTATTTATGGTATGTATGTATGTATGTATGTATGTGTAAATGAGTAATCTACTTGCAATGAAGTTTAAATGTCTCGCCTGTTCCATGGATTCATGGGCTGACAATATTACCTCTCCATTTTTATTACAATTCCAGATGTTCCAAGCTCGTATTGGGTCAACAAAATATATAAAAACATAATAATTTTACAATAAAAATATTATCAGGCTATGTTATTTAAATAATTTATAATTTTATTTACTTATTAAATATAAATATTATAAAATTATTCTCTAAAATATATGATATGATACAAAAACAAATTAAATAAAATTTATTTTAAAATTATTTTGATAGTCACCCTTAACCTATGATTTCTACTACAAGAAATTAAATTACATTTAATTATTCTTTTAAGAAGAAGATAATTAAGTGCTTTTTTTTTTTTCAAATCATTATAAGCAAATTTCGAATAATTATTAAATTTAATATTAATTGATCTGATTTTGTAGGATTAGATACTGTTTGATTTGGTGGGCTACGCGTTTGTAAGATTAGGGAAAAGGGTGTTTGCATGAAAGCTTGTGAAATTAAGGATTCTATGTTAAATCTTTATACGGACCATAATTTTGAATTTATGATAATTATAATCAAAGGGTTAAAAGAGTCTGCCTTGTGTCTTACAGAGAGAGTACATCGTATGGAATATAAATTGGTCATAAACAAGTTTACAAGGGCGAATAACATATTACTTCATCCTATAACAAATGATATTTGTTGAATAGATCTAAATTCTTGCTGTATGTGAATATCAAACACTTGTACCTTACATTATAACCAAAAAAAAAAAAAAAAAAAAGAGTTGTCAAAATGGATGCAAGACTTTTAAAGAACGCAGCAGAGATGGATAAAAAAGAAGGTGGAGGTAGGTAATACTAATGGATAGGTTCGTAATAATAGATGAATTTAATATCACGTTATATGTTAGGTAATCAAGTGAATGAAAATATTAAAATATAAATTAAAAGTTAAATATTTAATAAAATTCAATTTTCGATATCAATCAATGCATTTTTCTAAAAATGTAGTTGAATTAAATTTTACCTCAATATTTTGATCCAAATTTCAATCCATTCTCACACAAATGTTATTTTGCATAGACTTTTTGCTTTGTTAATATTAATTTATTACAGGATATGTAATATTGAAATCAACTTCAATAAACCAAAATTATATTATTAATTATTTTTGGCTAAAATTAGTTTAAAAAATTGACTGTCTGACACGATGAATGCCCCAAAAAGTCCAAAACGTTAGTCGTCTCAGATGGCATCAATCAAGGAAAAACAATAAAATCAAACCTACCCCTTGTTCTCAAAATTATATATTATTTTGTATATTGGAGTTTTTTTTATGAGGTCCTTGAGTTTTTGGATCATCTGATAAAGGTCCCTTCGACAGAATTCCATTGAAATATTGCTATTTTGCTAGGCATGTTGTATATAAAATATCATATATTAAACACGCTTTGAGAAAAATAATATAAAAAAAGATATAAATGTAGGAGTTTTGTTTCTTTTAAATTTTTACAACATATATCTCATATAACTTATTTTCTTTTATTTTAATAAAAATAACATTTATTCTCACAAAAAATATTATGACAATAATACAACATTGAAAAATTAGTTTGTATAAATGAATTCACATGCTTTTTTTTTTTTTTTTTTTTACATAAAAAAGCCTAAAATTTTTTGGGAATAGTAGTTAATTCAATTTTTTATTAATAAATTTATGAAGAAATATTATATGAAAAACCTTAAATTATATCTTTAAATAAAAATGAAATATTAACAAATAGATCTTTGAGTCCTATCAAGACAGTAAATAAAAACATGCTTAACTAAATTGGAACAAATAAGTTCCCATTAGGCATTAAGAATGTATATAAAACTAAATGAAAACTAATATTATAAATTTATGTGTTAAAATTATCGAAGTATGTTTTGAGTCATTGTTATTCTCAAACTCAGGGACTCGGATGAAAAATCAGCAACGGCTAATTGGCAGCAGGATGTCAAGTCCAAAGTCCAACTAACTCCAACTGCACTGCACATTATTAAAGGCATTAATTAATAATAGCCATGAAGGGGAAAAGAAATCACAGACCCACTTCCAATTCCAATCTTAACCTTTGACTTTGCATCTCTGTCTTCGTTGCTTTATCTTCTCACCCGCACGTAACCTGTTAATGATACAGCCGGTCACAAAAATACTGAACCCAAAGTCTTCTTTGTCGCATCACGTTTTCCTTTAAAAGTCTTCAGTACTATTATTCTGCCTTACCATTCTTCTCTCTGTCTCTCTCTCTCTCTCTATCGAATTTCTCGGTTTCTTTGCCCTCTGGGTATTGGCCACTTGATGAAAAGCAAAGCAAGCAATGTACAGCTTCGTTTTCTTTCTTTTCCGTGTTAAATACAAAACCGTGTTGAAGTCAAACTCAAACCCGCCACCATTTTTTTCCTCTTTTATCTCTCTCCATCTCACCGCTCTGTCTGATTCACAATTGTTGAAACTCAAAAACAAGAACCCATCTTTTTTATTTCTTAAGAGCTTTTTGATTATACATCAAAATGGTGGTTAAACTATTGAAACCAGACCAGAAAACATGAATTCTGATGTGGGTTTAGTTGGCTCTTGATTCTACATGCGTATGATAATACACTCTGATTGCTGATATGGACGTTCAAGATTTGTGGCTGATTGTATTTCTTGTCGGGTTCTGCTTCCAAGCTCAGGTAATTAATTCTCAGAACTTCACATGCAATCCCAATGATTTGGTAGCATTACAAGATTTCATCAAGAATTTGGAAACTGAAATTGAGGGATGGGGGACCAATTCATCAACTGATTGCTGTAACTGGGTAGGCATCACTTGCAGTTCTTCATCTGACAGTCTAGGTTCTCGTAGAGTAACCAAGCTGGTTCTTGATAGAAGAAGATTAATAGGAAACTTACCTGAATCTGTAGGCAATTTGGTTGAGCTTAGATTCCTCAATCTTTCTCGCAATTTCCTCAAGGGTTCACTGCCTGTGTCATTGTTTCATATGCCTAATTTAGAGTTCTTAGACTTGAGCTCTAATGACTTTCTCGGCCCACTTCCACAAGGCATCAATTTACCTTCAATCCAACATCTTGACCTTTCTTCCAATTACTTGAACGGTTCACTTCCCACTCATATCTGCGAGAATTCTAGCCAAATTGTTTTAATTAATTTAGCAGTGAACTATTTCTCTGGTGACCTTTCACGTGGACTGGGCAATTGTGCTTCTTTAAAACACCTACGTCTTGGCATGAATGAACTCACTGGCAGTATAGCTGAAGATATATTTTATCTTCAAAAGTTGAGTCTTTTGGGCCTTCAAGACAACAAACTTTCTGGTCAGCTCAGTCTTGGTATTGGTAATCTCTCTAGCCTTGTTCGTTTAGATATATCATCCAATAATTTTTCAGGTAATATACCTGATGTTTTTCATAAATTAGCGAACTTTCAATATCTTGTAGCCCATTCCAATAGATTTATCGGAAGGATACCCGCTTCACTGTCCAATTCTCCAACGCTTAATTTGCTTAATTTGAGGAATAACTCTTTGGAGGGTTCTTTAGATCTTAATTGTTCGGCCATGTCTAATATGACCTCTCTTGATTTAGGCAGTAATAAGTTTAATGGTTCTCTGCCCAATAATCTTCCCTTTTGTGGGCAATTGAAACACATCAATCTTGCCCGAAACAATTTTAGTGGTCAAATCCCAGAGAACTACAAAAACTTCGAGAGCCTCTCTTACCTTTCGCTCTCAAATTCTAGCATCTTTAATCTTTCATCTGCCCTCCAAGTCCTACAACATTGCAGGAAGCTAACAACTCTAGTCCTTACCTTGAATTTCCCTAATGAAGAATTGCCTGCCGATCCCACTCTGCATTTTGAAAATTTAAAATTTCTTGTTATTGCAAGTTGTCGGCTCAAGGGTTCTATACCACAATGGTTGATCGGTTGCCCCAAATTGCAGTTGTTGGATTTATCTTGGAATCGGTTGGGTGGCACAATTCCAGTCTGGTTTGGCAGTTTTCAGGATCTCTTTTACCTGGACTTATCAAACAACACCTTTACAGGCGAGATTCCAAAAACTATAACTGGTTTACCTAATCTCATCAGCCGGAATATCTCATTGGAGGACCCTTCCCCTGATTTCCCCTTTTTCATGAAAAGGAATGAAAGTGCAAGAGGGTTGCAATATAATCAAATTTTTAGCTTTCCACCAACTATTGACCTTAGCCATAACTTTCTTCATGGGTCAATCTGGCCGGAGTTTGGGAATCTGAAAAAGCTGCACGTGTTGGATTTGAAATTTAATAATTTATCTGGACCAATTCCGAGTGAATTATCTGGGATGACAAGCCTGGAGGATCTAGATTTGTCCCATAACAATCTATCAGGGGCCTTACCTCTTTCATTAGAAAAACTCAGCTTTCTGTCCAAGTTTAGTGTTGCCTACAATCAACTCTTTGGGAAGATCCCTTTGGGAGGCCAGTTTCAAACTTTTCCAAATTCAAGCTTCGAAGGAAATAATCTCTGTGGTGAGCATCGATCTTCCTGTCAGAAAGCTGATGAAGAAACTGACCACGTGCCTATTGAGTCGCCTAACAGATCAAAAAGAAACAAAGATTTTGTCATTGGAATGGTTATTGGGATCATATTTGGGACGGCTTTTCTTCTTATACTTATGTTTGCAATTTTGCTGCGGGTGCATAGGCGTGGAGAGGTTGATCCCGAAAAGGAGGAAGTTGACACCAATGATAAAGATTCGGTAGAATTCGAGTCAAAACTAGTAGTTCTGTTTCATAATAAGGAGAGAGAGATTTCCATTGAAGACCTTTTGAAATCTACCAACAATTTTGACCAAGAAAATATCGTAGGCTGTGGCGGTTTTGGTATGGTTTACAGAGCCACCCTCCCCGATGATTGGAAGGTTGCTATCAAACGGCTCTCTGGTGAGTGTGGTCAGATGGATAGGGAATTCTGTGCTGAAGTAGAAGCCCTTTCAAGAGCCCAGCATCCAAACCTTGTCCATCTTCAAGGATACTGTATGCATAAAAATGACAGGCTCTTAATATATTCTTACATGGAAAATGGTAGCTTGGATTATTGGTTACATGAGAAAGTTGATGGACCATCCTCACTTGATTGGAATACGAGGCTTCAAATTGCTCAAGGGGCAGCCAGGGGACTTGCTTATTTGCACCAATCATGTGATCCTCATATCCTTCATCGTGACATTAAGTCAAGTAATATTCTTTTAGATGAGAATTTTGAAGCCCACTTGGCCGATTTTGGTCTTGCTAGGCTCATACTCCCCTATGATACCCATGTTACCACTGATGTTGTTGGCACACTAGGCTATATCCCTCCTGAATATGGCCAAGCTGCTGTTGCTACTTATAAGGGTGATGTGTATAGTTTTGGGGTTGTCCTTTTGGAACTTCTCACAGGGAAAAGGCCGATGGATATGTGTAAGCCAAAGGGGTCCAGGGATTTGATATCATGGGTGATAAGAATGAAGGAAGAGAATAGGGAAAGTGAGGTGTTAGATCCTTTTATCTTTGACAAGCAGCATGATAAGGAAATGTTGCAGGTTCTTGACATTGCGTGCCTGTGCTTAAGTGAATCCCCTAAAGTGAGGCCTACAACTCAGCAGATAGTTTATTGGCTTGACAACATTGACATCAACATGTAGCTTTTTTGTGTAATTGTGGGAAACTTTGGTTGTACAGCTGGGGATATTTCTTCTTAGATTGCTGCTGTTCGTTCCTTTGTGAATGGATGTTTTTTTTTTTTTTTTCCAATGATCCTGTTGTACATATTCACCCACATACCTGGATTCCCAGAGTTTGCTGCTCTGACATTGAGGAGAGAAAGGAATCTAAAAGGAGAAACAAAACATTATATACTTAACATTGTAAGTTATATCATTCATTCATTGCCTGTCTTGTGTTCAATGAACATATTGGTTCTCAAACATGTATAAAATAAGAGTTCTAGTCAGTTGCTATTATGTTCTTTTGATCTCGGTATTCTGACGCTGGTTTCAGTCAAATGTCTGTGTTTTTAGTAAAGACTTTTCGGTTGAATTGAGAGGAGAAAGTCAAAGCAAGTAGGCTATTTATTTGTAAGTCAATAATTGTATGCTGCCTGCCTGCTTGTCAATGTTTGTCATTGAATTCCAACTTAATTTCTTAATTGTTAAATTCGTGAATCAAATGGAATTAGGACCAATGAAATTTAATCTCGCAAGCGTAGATGTGAATACAATTTAATGAAATTGGGACTTGCTTCAGGCTTAAACAAATAAACCAATTTCTGGTCAACTGGGCGAAACCCTGAAAAAAATTCTTAAGAACAAGTTGAAGATGCAGATTGAAGAGTTGGTCATAATCATAGATGGATATGGCCACCCGTATGGTTTGGTTTGTTTGTGAAAAAAATATAGCAACTTGTTTGTATTGCTGTTTTTTAATAATATGTAGTGACAGTGGCGGGTCAACTCAACTCACCCCAATTGCCAGTGGAATTGGCTGCCAATGCACATGTCCCTCCACCTTCTGCTATTCTATTCAATTCTTCTACCTTAATCTTTCTTTCTCCTTTCCATATGAAATCACATCACAAAGTGTCTTCCACCACCACCACCAACACTAAGCTTTCAATTATTTCATTCGGGACTTTCTATTTTTATTCTTATTCTTATATCTAAATTATATAAGATGTCATGGGTGTCCCCATCCCACTATTCTCCAACCAAAGTAATACCTTACCTTTCATTATAACATAAAGGCTTTCATTTCTGTTCTATAAAATAAAAATCCATTCGCTGCAATGGCACTGCTTTTAGGATTTTATCTTAAATGATTGTGGTTTTAACACCGCACCACTTAAACATCAAACACAACCTTAGGTTTTGATTGAATTGTAGTGCATATGCTTTGCCTAGACTTCGTCATTTCATAGCTGACCAAATCAACTTGCTGACCGTAATTGTTTTTACTCTTTATTCGTTGTATTGCACAAACTGTTAATACAGTGAATGATTCTCACACGTTTAGTCTGCCATTGCCTTTCCATTAAAAATAAAAAAGGAAGACGAGAATATTATCGGAATATAGTTAGAATCCGTAAAATAAGCAAATAATGAGGTTGTTTGAATAACTATAAATAATTGTTTGTGAGGATGCATGGATATAAAAACAAAAGCAATTTTCAAAAGAAAAAGATTTCCCGGTATTGAGCACTAGTATTTGCAGTAGCAGATAAGAAAATAACACTGAATAGTGCAAAAACCACAACGGAAAACAACGGCAGCAACTGGACTGCTAGCTTTGCTTTGCTTTAATTGGCTACCAATCTTAAAAGTGAAGTAACAGGATCAATGATGCACCAGTACCAGCACCCATTTCCCAAAGTGGCAACTTACTTTTTTGGCTGCTTTGCCCACCTTCTCTCTACCAATTATCTCTCCATAAGCTGGAGCCACTTTATTGGAAAGTTTTTATGTTTTAAGATATGAGATGATACATCAAAATTACGATAGCTAAAACCACAAACAATGTGCAGATTTAGCTTACAACATGATGCAGCACAATAACCCATAAAACAAATCTACTTCAGGAAGTTGCACATTTAATTGAAAGAAACAAGTAGTTATTTCTTAAGATTGACTAAATAAGAGTTGACATATTTCTGATGCTGCGCCAAGTAAAACTTTCACAGGTAGATATAAAATGAAAATGTCTTTCTTTACCAACGAAGAATTGATCTGCTAGGTCAATCAATAAAAATGCATTTTTTGCCTTTATATTCAGCACCCACAAATATCAAAAACCTTACAAACTATGGGTATTTCACAAACTGTTATACGATGATATCCAAGAAACAAATGCAACATTCACATTATCTCAAGAAAAAGAAAAAAAAAAAAAACTGTTAAAACATCAAGCATTGGACTCTCCATCATCTTCCATCTCCCGCACAGCTTGAAGGGGACCACTACCAAACATGAAGCCACTGTCTGAGAGTTTATTCAAATGTTCATTTCCAAATAAACATACCTGTGGCTCAATCTGGTTCAAACGGTTCCACTCACCATCTGATAGAGACCAATTTAAAATGTCTATGTTTTTCCTTATCCGCTCAGGCTTCAAGCTACAAGGTAGAACACTAGTACCCCTCTGCAGTCCCCATCGTAGAATAACCTGTAACCATCAGAGCACACTACCATATGACTTCAATTGCCACAAAATTGAGCATGTAAAATAAAAATTTGAATTTCAAGCGTTCAGTTACACATTTGCTTTCCAGCACCGTATTGCATGTAGAATTTATTTTCACATTCTATTTTTTTGGGCTCAAACCTGTTGCTAGTTTCAATACATACTATGACAAAGCAGTTACCCCTACTGCTCAAACCAGAGAAGTCAGATGACTGCTTCTCATGTCCATGGTTTGCTACTCTTTGAGTGGGATAGAAAATTCAGAGCATACAAAAATTTAAATTGCTAAAACTGTATTGCATCTAAATTTATGAAGCAGAACTTCTCAATATAGACATATTTTGAAATGTTAAGAATCTTTAGCAGTCATATAAAAAATAAGACTTGATGGAATTTTACATGCTAATAAATATTAGTTTTAGAAAATATCTTTGCCAGTGTAACAGTGTTGTACATATTAAAAAAAGAAGCAATTTACATATGGACCATCAATAGAGTAACCACAAAAAAGAGTATACATGTAAGCATTCGTAAAAGGAAGATCAGAATCAAGGACTTTCTAAAAGTTAATCAATCTCTATACATGGCAATTATATGGCTAACAACTTCTGTTGCAAATGATAAGCAGAGTGCAAGACAATAACGGTACGTGCAGACAGTAGATCACTAAACTATTTAAATATCATGGTCGCCAAGCAAAAAAAGTGTACTTGAAATCCAAGCTTACTAAATTACATTAACAGCCAGCAATGTTAACAAGTAGTGAACTTGCCTTCTATTTTTATTAATGATATATGAAAACGAAAACTAGAAATTTTGGATGGAGAAAGTAGATTTTAAACCAAGAGAAACTGTCAAATGGAGGTTAACTATTTTTAAATGAAAAAAAATACACTGCATATGGTCTAAAATAAAAAAAAAATTGAATGCTAATCCTATAATTGAAACATAAAAGGTGAAAAAGATGCAGAGCCACCCCCTGCTAAAAGCTGAGTGGCAGCACTTATAATTCTATGTTAGTTGGCAAATACACCATCAACCCCAAATCATAATTACACAAAAGAATTTTAGATGAGGCCTAGCCAAGCCACTTAATTAGTAAATCTTGCATATGCCCATATTTAGATTCTTATGCAGATTGGTTAATTGAAACTCAACAAATGAGCTCTACTGCAGAAGCACAGTATTCATTTTGACATTACTGGCTAGCAGTTGCATAAAAACCCACATTAGTAATTCAACTGGCGGTATACTATTTAAAAGTATTCAATTGTGTTTCATGATATCATGTTGATGAACAGAGACCTAGGTCACTTTGAATGAAATTTGGAGCTAGAAAAGGAAAGATACATCTCCAAACTTCAGGGACTGCACTTGAGTCAGAGATCCAAAAGCAGAGCAATCAATCTTATAACTGTAAAATATCAGCTGGAATAATGGATGTTTGATATGTCCTCAATTCATGGAATATTAAATATATCAATTCATGGAATGTCCATAGCAATTTGGTTTCTCAATTATCATAACAGCTTGTGTTTGCTTCAAAAAGGATCCAATGTGGACATTGGCTTTCAACCTACAATTGCTGTTATATTAACAATAAAGCCAGTTATCCATGGTCATTAGACATCCAACTGTGGTCCTTCCTTCACTTGCCACTTCATCTTTGAAAGATAAAATTAACTAAAAGTCTTACAAAATGGCACTCCAACATTGAAGGGCGAGTTTATGAATGCATTTGAAAGAAGAAAACTAGTTGCAAAATGTGGCATTAAATGGTAAATACTTAGAATTCACTGCAGTGGAACTGGAAACCATGGACTCATTTCTAAATGCAACATGGAGTGTGCAAGCTCTTGGAAGTGTTTACAAAGTAAAGATCACAAACTTACTGCACAGGTAATTTACTGAACAGTAGGTAACTATGTTTCAGACCCCAACACTGAAATGCAATGGGATAAACTTGAGTTCGATTGATTATAATTGCTTAAATGAACCTACTTCTCATAATAAGGACTTGAAAGTTAGATGCGGTTATGATAAACTTACCAGTAATTCCTACCATGTGACATAACTAGTGCCAAGATAGGACAAACTTCAAACATAAAATATAGGACATACTGCAGCAGTAGAATAGACCTAGACCATGGCAACTTAGCAAACTAGGCCAGTAAATTCATTTCAGATAAATTCACTTATTGTCATGTTGCCTATTTCCCCATAGAGTATATTATATAAGTAGTTAACGTCATTCAATCAGCAGCAATCATTGCAGGAAACATTAACCAGATGGCAAATAGCCTTGGAAAATTTTTCCACCCCATAATATGGTACTTCCCTGCCTTATAATTTCCAGAAATCCATTCAAACTAGCAGTACTGCATCCATTGTATTAAGCAGTCTACAATGTATCTAATATGTTTATAATCCATATTCCAGTTCATAAGTCATAACCATGTGGAGATATGGTTAAACATTATTTTCAAAACGATAACATAAATCTCAATCTCCAGTTGTTTAGAAATAACCATTCATAACCACAATTCTTATCCTCGGTTGAGTTTAAAATATACACAAGGATTGGCATTGACATAATCAACTGTCTCTTGAATAGAATCAATCTGAGATAAGGGAAATACTGCATTCAGTCCCTCTATAAACATAGGCCTAAGTGGCTGAATAAATTTAAGTATTCAGTCTCTTTGCTCTCCCTAGTTGCCTCCTTTTTATAACTCAAGCCAATATATGCAAGATGACACTAGAAGCAGATCATTTTCTTATTCCACTTATTACATTGCTTCTCCAACATGCTTGCTTGGACATTTCTCTAGCAGCTCCAAAAACAATTACAAAATCTGAGTTTCTTTCATAATGCTACATAACAGGTGGATGAAGCATAAGCAACCTAGTAATCCTCAGGCAATGTTCTTATTTGATAGGTTTCATATTAGTTATTAGGACTAGATTTCTTTACCGGTTAATCAATAACCTGTTTCATTTAGGGTTTGGCCACTATAAATAGAGCCTTATTTTCAGTTCTAAAGTAGATTAAAATCTGAAACTCAAGCTTGAAATCATATCATTTTCTCCCTGTTTGCTCAAACCTCAAGTCAATTCCTCCAAAGGGATGATAATGACTCTAATCCTGAGGTCAAATCAGCATGGACAAGGTTACAAAGCTTAAATTGAGATAGACTTAACTAAGTGCTAACTCCAAGGTTAATATGTTAGTCATAACTTCAATGTTAATATATTAGTCATTCTTTTCTTGATCTCCTTGGTCAAGAAACTGAAAGTTATGTTAATGAGGATAAAAAGAAAATTGTTGCTACCCCAAAAGCCAAGACTACATCAAAACCCCTTCCTCACTGAATGATGAAGTTGAAAGCCTTTAGTGAGTCAAGGACTGAGGCCTAAAGAGATGCAAGAAATCTAATTCTGTGCCACAAAGTGCTAATATCTTCCTCTCTTTTCCATCAAATATACAACCAACCCTCTCTTGCCAAATCACCGATAATTGCACAAGAAAGAGTCCTTGTCATAGGATGTCAAGTAGCCCAAAACAATTTTTCTTGAAAAGCTTAACCCAAAGGGAGGAAGCAATGGTGCAATGAAGACAAAGACGATACATGGTCGGTGTAGGGGTTGACTTTTGCTTTCCAAATTATATTGAACTGCAGAAAATAGTTGCAAGTGATATATCTAATCACTCAAGCTCAAGAGATAAGATTTACTAGAAAATTTGCCAAAGACTTTAAGCTTCCAATTTCTCCTATCTTTCATAGATTCATACAAGTAGAAATTCACTAGTAATGACGCAAGGGCTATGCAATCTTGCACTTCTCTCTCATTCAAGTTTCTTTTCAAAATAGAAATTCCAATTACAACTCTAGAAGGTGATGTGAACACCACTCTAGACTTAATAGATATGTTAGTCCTATCTATGTGCTTTCCAAATATTTCTAGACCAGACAGTGAATCAATTATCTGAATTAAAAATTTTCCTCCAGATCTAACTACTCATGGAACAAGCTTGAGATTTGACTTGAGCTTCAGATTCTTTAGATTTGAGGAAACATTGGGGAATATGTTAGCTTTCTGATACCTATCTAAACCAGGATAATGCTACATGATGTTTTTAAGAGAATAGAAGGAGAATAGAACACTCACTTGACTGGGACTAGCAAGTGTCCATTTAAATGAAAAGAGATGTAGACAGCCGGTAATTTATATATACTACACTATATCGAAAGGCAGGTAATGGAAATACAGAAATGCAAATAAATTAACATAGCTAGTAAAACAGATATCATATCAGACTGCATTAAGATACCTGCTCAGGTGTTTTTTTGTGCGTATCCGCTATCTCTGAAACGACTGACAATTTCAGCATGGGCCCATGTACTGATCTTGACCTTCTAAATGATAAACGTGGAGTTCCAGGTTCATCTTCCCCACCTGATCCACTATCAGATGGTCCAGGACTTGAAGTAGGTACGCCTAAAGGTGTGTGAGCAGATACATGGATACCTTTAGATTGACAGAATTTTACTAGTTCATCTTGCCTCCAAAAAGGGTGCAACTCCACCTATGAAAGATTATCAATAAGCCAATTCTGAAACTTGAAATTCATGGAGAGAACTTCATATGAATTAAATCATACAGATGGAGAAAATAAAAGAATATAAACTATTGATTAAACCAATCTAAAAATAATAGTTAAGAGAAAATTATAGATATACTGACCAATTTCAATTATTGAAATACCAAACAATTATAATAAAAATAATTTTAACAACTGAAATGATTGATATTAATAAGTAAAACCAAAAAGAACAATGAAAGGAAAATACTGGTCTGAGGAAGGAAGTCAGGTGTAGTCTAGAAGCTTAAGGACTCATATACCAACAATTGAATAAAGCAAGAACCCGAAGAAAGTAAGTTATAGAAAATTTAAAATGATAGAACTAGATGTTGTGACAAATATTAGAATTTTCATCCTATAAGGAAGAAATAACAAGGAGACAGAACAAGTGTTATGCAGTAAGTAATTTAGCAATTCCATTCTTTTGCAATCATTATTATCTACAAGAATATAAATCATTAGTATTTTATTTTGCATGGCCAAGCAACTCCAACATCATCTCCCTGCCAAAACTAGGGGATGCAACATAAAATTATCTAGTTATAATTTAGCAATTCTGACTAAAAATAATATTACTTCTATTTGTACACAATAGATTCAACTGTGAATAGTACTATCTTTTATCCAATGGCTGTGATGAAACAGAAGTGGTAGTGACAGAGTTTATCCACTGGATGTGATGAAACAGAAGGGGTAGTGACAGAGTCAAGCAATCTACGCGTTTATTATGGATTCGGCATAGAGTTTAGGACTTAGGCATCACTATTTTGATATTTTGGCATATTATTTTATTTTAGCGATTCTTGGATGTTACTATATTTTTTAATTGTGTTGGATCATATATGCCCTCCACCCATAGTTTTTTTTTGGTCATTTCCGGAACAATTAGATTGATTTGAGAAATTTTGAAAAACTAGATGTTTTCTCTCTCCAACCTTTCTTCTATCTCCTCTCATATCTCTGCTATTTTCCCTCCCTCTTTTCTCTCTTTTTTCTGTCCTCCAACTTTTCCTCTGGTTCTGCATCATCGGTATCATAGGCAAACATTGGTCAAGCATTCTCTTTGTCATCTTGGGCTTCCCCTTTTTATGGGTTTCTAGTTCTGTAATCCATCTATTATCCTTTCTTTGTATTTTCTCTTGGCTCCAAAAGCTTATCTTTCTATTTGATACAGTCAACAACTCGAGGGGTGTTTTAGAAATTCTACAATTTTGTGTTTTAAAATTATTAAAATTTTGTGCTTTAGAACTATTAGAATTTCATGTATTATTAGGATTTCATATTCTAACATTATTAGAATTTCTTATTCTAAAATTATTAAGATTTTATATTATAATATTATTAGAACTCTATATATTAGAATTAGTATAAATAAGCTATTTTTTTCTTTCTTTTCAATATAATTTTGATATAATTATAATTTTTTTCTTAAGTTTGAGAAGTTTATTGTTCTTTTTGCTATTTTGCTGTGTCAGTTAGTATCAGAGCAAGATTTCTATCCTTTTCTAATAGCAGAAGACTCAGTTGCAGACAGCAACAGCTCTCATGGCGTAGATCAGGGAACTAAGACCTCACAACTTGTGATTCAAGATCCAGAGAGTGCGTTGATTGCTTTAGAGTAACGATTAGATCGCAGAATCCAACATTTAGAACAACGTTTTGAAGAAATTGCAAATCGACTTGATGTTCTAAGCGTTAATGCCAATAGGAACTAGGATGTTGAAAGACCATGTACTGAGGAAGATGTAGTCCACAGACAACCAATTGGCAGACCTATTCTTGCATACAGATGTAGATAACAAACTCGTATAAAAGATTTAGATAAAGAAGAAGATGATTATCTAGAAGTGTCTACAAAGAATATGAGGAATACACCGATTGGAGATGACAACGATTATTTTAATGGTGATAGGTATTCCAACGAATACCGATTAAAAGTAAATATTCTTAGTTTTAATGAGAGTTTAAATATTGAAAAGAATTTTTGGATTGGATTGCAGAAATAGAAAAATTTGTTGATTATATGGAATTTCCAGAAGAAAGTAGGGTAAGACTTGTAGCATGTAGATTGAAAGGTGGAACTTCTGCATGGTGGGAGAGATTGCACAACAAGAGGTACTGTGAGGGAAAAACACAAGTTAGGACTTGGTATAGAATGAAATAACTATTGTGGTGAGACTTTCTTACTCCTGACTATGAGCAAATTTTGTTCCAGAAATATCAAAGGTGCCATCAAGGGCAATGGTCTGTCCATGATGATATCGCTGAGTTTTTGAGATTAGCGGAAAATAATGATTTAAGTGAAATAGAAGGGCAACAAGTTGCAAAGTATCTTGACGACTTAAAACCAGTTTTTTGTGACAAAATTGAGGTACAAGTCATATGCACTTTATCAGAAGCACGCAATATTCTGTAAAAGCAGAGTTGGTATTGCAAGAGAAAAGCAAATTAGACTTTCCTCGCAGAACTTATGATAGAGATGATTATAGAACACCTAGTGACAAGCAGAAATCAACTTTTGACATCCCTGCACGTAATGATTGGTACAAAGAAAAGAAAGCGACTAGAAAACAGAAGGTGATAGAATTTAAGGACAAGTCTAATGTTGAGAATCTATACGCTAAACCTATCCTAAAAACTGTTTTAAATGTAATCAACCTAGTCACAGGTCTAGTGATTGTCCTCGTAGGAAAGCTATTAATGTAATCAAGTGAGAGGAAAAAGAAGAGGAGAATGAAATTTATTATGGTTCAGATGGGGATATTGAAGAATATGAAGAGAATGACGTTGCGGATTGTTAAAATTATGTGATGAGAAGAATGATGTTGACCCCAAAGCAGGAAGATAAGACTCAGCGGCATCAATTATTTCGAACTAGGTGCATTATTACTAACCGCTTATTTGACGTTATTATTGATAGTGGTAGTTGCGAAAATATTATCGAAAGCGAAGTGATAGAAAGCTTGGGGTTATAAATAGAAAAACATCCAAAACCATACACCATTGGTTGAATCGAAGTAACAGAAAAAATTTGAATAACTGAAAGATGCAAAGTACCTTTCTCTATCGGCAAATATAAAGATGAGGTTTATTGTGATATAGTGAATATGGATGCATGTCACTTATTGTTTGGTAGACCATGGCAATTTGATGTAATTGCACAATATGATGGATGAGAAAATACTTACAAGTTAGAGAAGAATGGTATAAAGTTTACATTATTATTAATGAAATGCATCAAAACCTCAAAAGTGGAGGGGCAAACAATTTTTACACTTACACGGTCAACTTATGAGATGAAGACAACAATTAAAGAATCAAAAGAAGTACACGCAATCATTATAAAGCCAATGTTGACAATAAAGGCAGAGCAACCAACGAATGAGTTACCAAAAGTAATTAAATCATTACTAAAAGAGTTCAAAGAAGTAATACCTGAAGATTTACTTGATAGGTTACCACTCATAAGAGATATTCAACACCATATTGATTTAATTTCGAGTGCTAACTTACTAAATCTACCTCATTATAGAATGAGTCCTAAAGAAAGTGAGATTCTTAAAGAAAAGATAGAAGAATTGTTGAGAAAGGTACATTCAGGAAAGCATGAGCCCATGTGCAGTTTCAGCCTTGTTAACACCAGAGAAAAATGGAAGTTGGAGGATGTGTGTGGATAGCCGAGCCATTAATAAGATTACCATTGGGTACAAATTCCCAATTATGAGTTAGATGACATGTTAGATATACTATATAAGGCTACGGTGTTTTCAAAGATTGATCTTCGAAGTGGGTACTATTAAATTTGAATAAAACCTGGAGATGAGTGGAAAACAGCTTTTAAAACAAAAGACAACTTGTATGAGTGGCTTGTGATGCCGTTCGGGTTGTTTAATGCACCTATCACATTCATGCAGCTAATGAACCAGATATTAAAGTCTTTTATTGGAAATTTTGCTGTAACATATTTTGATGACATTCTAATTTATAGTTGGTCAGAGGAAGAGCATATTATACACCTGCGAGAAGTTCTAAAAGTATTGCAAGAGAATAAGTTGTATGCTAACTTGAAAAAGTGCAGCTTTATGGTTAGAAAATTATTATTTTTGAGTAATGTTGTTAGCGCGAATGAAATACAAGTTGATGAAGACAAAGTCCAAGTTATTAAAGATTGGCTTAGGTCAAAATCAATAATTTAAATAAGAAGGTTTCATGGGCTAGCAACGTTCTATTGGCGATTTATTCAAAATTTTAGCACTATTGCCGCACTTCTTACTGAGTGCCTGAAGAAAAGAAAGTTTCAGTAGAACGAAGAAGCTAATGTGAGTTTTGCAGTATTAAAGGAGAAGCTGTGCACTGCTCCTGTTTTAACATTGCCAGATTTTGATGCACTTGTTGAGGTAGAATGTGATGCTAGTAAAGTAGGAATTGATGCTGTTCTTTCTCAGAAAAAACGATCAATAGCTTATTTCAGCGAAAAACTCAGTGATGCTAGACAAAAATGGACAACATATGACAAAAAATTTTATTTCATTGTACGTGCATTGAAGACATGGGGGCATTACTTAGTGGGGTATGGGTTTGTTTTGTATTCTGATCATAAAGCATTAAAATATTTGCATAGCCAGAGAAGAATTAGCAAAGACATGCATGCCAGATGGTCCCAATTTTTGCAAAAATTTTCATGCAAGCTAAAACATAAGACATGAATACACAATAAAGTAGCGGATGCATTAAATAGACGTGTAGAATTGTTAGTTACATCGAGACAGGAGATTGTGGGATTTGAAGTCTTGAAAAAATTATATTTAGCAGATGATGATTTTAGTGAAATTTAGAGAAAGTGTATAACAAATTACAAGTTGAAGATTTTCACATTCGTGACAGATTTCTTATGCAGGGTAACCAGTTGTGCATTCTGAGGTCATCCTTAAGAGAAAAAGTAATCAAAGATTTACATGGAGGAGGTCTAACCGGTCATTTAGAGTGTGATAAGACTATGCCAGCAATGGTAGAAAGGTATTACTAGCCGCATATAAGAAGAGGTGTATCCAAGTATGTGTAGCGATGTTATGTTTATCAAACCGCTAAGGAACATTCTCAAAATACTGGTTTGTCTATGCCTTTACCTGTTCCAAAGAATATTTGGGAAGATTTGTCTATGAATTTTGTGTTAGGTTTGCTTCGGACACAAAGAGGTGTGAATTTTGTTTTTGTGATAGTTGATAGGCTTTTGAAAATGACACATTTTGTTCCTTGCAAAAAGACCTCAGATGCCAGCAAAATAGCCAAGTTATTTTTCAAAGAAGTTGTTCGTTTGCATAGAGTACCTAAGACCATTATTTCAGATCGAGACAGTAAATTTTTGAGCCATTTTTAGCGAACATTATGGAAACTATTTAATTTGACTCTAAACTTTAGTAGCACAGCTCATCCACAAACATATGGTCAGACTGAATCAATAAACCGAACACTAGATAATTTGATTCGTAGTATTTGTGGAGATCGACTAAAGCAGTGGGATTTTGCATTAGCACAGGCAGAATTTGCATAAAACAATGTCGTGCACAGTGCCACAGGAAAATCTCCATTTTCAGTTGTGTACACAAAGTCACCACAACATGCACTTAATTTAGTGAAACTACCTAAAGGTCAAGGAGTTAATGCTGCTGCAGAGAATATGGCTAATCAATGGCAAGATATTCAAGCAGAAGTAATGTAAAAATTAAATCAAGCTAGTGCTAGATACAAGAAGGCCACAGATTAACATCGAAGAGAGCAAATATTTGAAGTGGGAGATGAAGTGATGATATTTCTACACAAAGAAAGATTTCCTATAGGAGCTTACAACAAATTGCAGCCTAAAAAATATGGACCTTACAAAATTATAAAGAAAATTAATGATAATGCATATGTTGTGGATCTACCAGAGTCAATGGGCATTTCTAAAATGTTTAATATAGCAGATATTTATCCATTTTATATGTCAGAGAAACCATTATATCCAGATACTTTAGCATACTCGAGGACGAGTTTTTCTGAAGTGGAGGGGAATGACGCAGTCAACAACTAAAGGAGTGTTTTAGAGATTCTGCAATTTTGTATTTTAGAACTATTAGAATTTCATATATTATTAGGATTCCATATTCTAGCATTATTAGAATTTCATATTTTAAGATTATTAAGATTTTATATTCTAATATTATTAGAGCTCTATGTATTAGGATTAGTATAAATAAATAATTTTTTTTCTTTTCAATATAACTTTGACATAATTACAATTTTTTTCTTAAGTTTAAGAACTTTATCATTCTTTTTGCAATCTTGCTGCGTCATTATTCTACTGAGGTTCTTCTGATTTCTCCTCTCTTTCCATTCATATATCTTTTACTTGCATTCTTTTTCTCCTTCAATAAACATTTTCATTATATCTATTGCAAAATATGCAAATCTTGAGTGCTTTACAAAATGCCACAAAGATTATTGCATCCAAACTACAACAATTTGGTATAGAGCTAAAGGTTATACAACTTCCGAGATTAGATGTTATGTGAAGATGGATTTTTACACCAGGACAAAAATGAAAAAATGAAAACCTATATCAATGACTAAAAGTCAAGAACAAAAGTGGACCAGCTTTCCACTGGGTTAGGGAAATCTTAAGGTTAAGTTTTCTCCAGCAAAAGGGGGCTGATGCAGATTCACTCTACCCAGATTAAGCTTTCAACACATCACAAAAAAATAACTTTCAGCAATTTTAAAATTGTTTATTAGTCCAGTAAAGGAGGACGGATCTCATACATTGAAGGAATTAATGCAAAAAGGACATTGTACTAATTCAATTTTCATGTTAAAAATTCCTACGTTAAATAGTCAAAATGTTTACCAATATACAAAAAAATAGTGTGAAACTCCACCAGAATGTTAAGCCATGTTACCCAGATATGTATGAGCTCACTCAATGGAAAAAGGACGGATTGTAAGACAAAATCCTTGAACTATACAGTTGTGATTCCACAAGAATGAGTTATGTGGAGCTAACCTGATTCACTGCCGGCACGATTTTTGCAAATTTCACCAACTCTTTTATCTGCCGCACCCCGAAATTGCTGACACCAATAGCTCTAACCAGACCCAGATCAACCAGACCTTCCATGGCTTTCCACGCTTTTTTCAACCGATTCAGAAACTGCCGATACTCACTCCCTGACTTTGAAGGAGGATCTGTAGCATCTCCAAAAGCAGAGCTTTCAGGCCAATGCATCAAGTAGAGATCCAAATAAGAGACACCAAGATTCTTAAGAGACACCCTAACAAAATTTTCAATCTTATTGAGCGAATTCATAGTACAATATAATGTAGATGTCAAGAAAACATCCTCTCTCTTGAGTGATCCATTAAATGCTTCATACAGTGCTTCCCCAACTTCAATCTCATTCCCATAAAGATGTGCGCAATCTATGTGACGGTAACCCACTGATAATGCAGTTTTTACAGCTTCAACACAAAGGTCTCCCCCACTTTGCCATGTTCCCAACCCAATGGCTGGAATTTTAGCTCCTGTGTTCAATACAAAGTAACTTCCTGGACTCCCAACTTTTCCGTTCATTTTTTGCTAATGCTCATAAATTAGCAAGAAATATAGAAACTCAACAACCCACCAACGAATAATCCAACAGTTCCCAAACCAAGAAATGCGAAATAAACAAGAACCCAGATATCAAATCACAAAAACCAAAAAACCAAGATGAGAGAAACTAAATTGATTCGGCAGAAAACTAATACGCTTTTTTTTTTTTTTTTGTTTACAAAGTTTACAACATATATATGTTGCAGGACTTGCGTTTGTCAAATTACCTGAACGAAACTGAGCGAAAATTGAATATGTTGCTGGTTGCGAGGACCAGTGATACAACCTAAGCCAGAACGCATGATTTGACACGACACTGCAGGAGCCTAAAACAAGAAACTAAGAAAAGCTAAGCCTTGAAATTTAGTAAGAATATTGAAGAAACAAAACCAACCAATCAAAGACGTATTACGTTCCCGTTTCGTATGCAAATGTTTACAAAAGAAGAGTCGTAGTCAACGAAGGCAACTAGAGAGAGAGCAGGAAAATTAAAAAAATAAAATAAAAAAAGGAGCAAACAGACAAAACAAACGCTTCCCTTAGCTTGCCGGTCGCCTGGGCTATCGTCAAATATCAAGTATTAAATACCCAATCCTGTCTTGCTTGTTTCACTTGCTTTGCTTGAAGCCAGATTGCTAGGGTGGAAATTGCGATTACCGTGTTCGTTTGTATCCGTATCATGTTATTTTTTTCCGCCTTATGTTAAACAAAGGTTAATTATTTAATATATTTTTAATATATAATAATATATCATATATATAAATTAATTATTTATATATATAATTATATATTTTTAAAATATGATAAAAATAATTAAATTATTTAAAAATATAAAATAAAATTATTAAATTATAAAAAAATTAATATATTATAATTCAAATAGTTAATTATATTATAAATATATTTATATATTAAAAATTTTAAACTCTATTTATCTATCATGTTATATCATATTTTTTTATTTAATAATCGTATCATTTAATATCAATTCTAATTTATAAATTTTTATCAAGTTATTATTAATTTTTAATATCAATTTAAATTTATAAATTCCTATCAAGTTAATTTCATTGCGTATTAATAAACTTAGATTTAAAAAAAATTGACACCAATATTCTATTCAAATTTAAAATTTTTAACTTAAATATATTTGTAACACAACTAATTATTCAAATAATTACGTTAGATAATCAACATATACCTTTCTTAAAATTTGTTAAAATAATAGGTAGATAAATTTTTTGTTAAAATAACAAATTAAAAAAGTTATATATAAAAATTCCAAATACTTTCTTTAAATATAATAAGATTTATTTAAAAATATATAGTTACTTTTAGTAACTTAAAAATATTAATGTAGTATTTTTATTATTTTTATTTTATTTTTTTGTATAAAATTAATTTGTTAAAAAGTTGAATGTATAAAAATTATTAATAAAAAATATTTATACTAATAAATAATTTTAATAATAATTTTTATATATTCAAATTTTATATAAATTAATTTTATACAAAAAAATAAAATAAA
>CP135585.1:2604855-2708504 GCA_032401905.1 Swietenia macrophylla | reverse complement strand
AAAAATAAAACAAAATAAAATTTTTAATTATTTATTTTCATAATAAAAAATATTTTTAATAGTTTATTAAAAATTATTTTTAAAATAAAAAATAAAAACGTACATGTTAAAAAATATTTTTCTATATAAAAATAAACAATTAACAAATTTATTTATTTTTTATTAACCAATATATTTTCATATTAAGGCAAAAAAATAATAAACAATTTGAAAAAATGAAACAAGAAGAAGACTGAGTTGTTTTCACATCAAGGCACAAAAGAAAACATAAATGACTTGGAAAAATAAAATAACAAGAGAAGGAGAACAAAAATCTCACTCAAAGGCTCTCTATTTTACTATCTCCAAGTTTGATTTTTTTTTTTTACAATAAGCACATATTTGTAGTGAAACCCTAAATGTTATTTAATAAAGATTTTTATTTTCTAAACCTAAAAAGAATAGATTTTTGCTAAACAAGAAAAATTCAGGCTTCTATTTTTAACACAAATAGAATACGAAGAGCACAGCTAACAGCAGAAACAAGTAGTTCACGAGTGAGAGAAGGAAGAGTCCAAAAATGAGGGAGGAACAAGTTGTTAAAAACTGACAGGACACTGAACTTTTTCCGCAGTTCCTGGAGGAAGAAAAAGAAATATTTGACTATGCAAATGAGATCACTTCATTACCATAATTCGTAAAACTTCATTACAATCTTATTGGAAATAGAAATATAATAGCAGAAAGTCACGCATGCAGTTGCATTCTATATTGTTGTCATCTGGTCAATGAGTACATGCTTCACTTCAGAGCTCCCAACTTCACCATCTCAGCTTTGCAGGGAAGTACTGCAACAGAGTAGTTCATATTTTCTTAGATGAAATACACAACAGAGATTAAATATACAATCATTTATAGAAGACAGGAATGGGGAATTTGACAAATCAACTGGTGTTTTATTTACCTTTTCAATGAGAGAGAGATAATATGGCTTGACCTTCTCCACATCAATCCGAACTTTGCTCTTGCTGTAAAGGTCATATTTGCTGAACATTGAAAGAAAAATGATTCAGAAATTATCATACATAACAATGGTATTCCAACACCACAAGGTTATCAACAAGTGGTTATCGAATATAGTTCTTACTTGAATATTTTAAGCCATTTCGGATTCTCAATATCTTCCTCATTCATTAAGTGCTTATATGCATCTGCCCTGTGTAAAGCAGCAAGGTAAATTGTCTCATTTAACATTAAATTCATTAAGAAGATGTATAGCTTCTTCTAGAGCGTTAATGATAATTCCTGTATTTCACAAGTTTCTCACCATAGAAAGAGTGGTATCTTATTATGAAAAGGCCGGCCGATGGCAGAGTGGTCTTATTTTCCTTGGCCACCTGAAGTTGCAGAAGAATCAACAGTGGCATTACAATTTTGCTCGAATTAATAGTGTACAATGGACCACACAGCAATAAGTGTGAAAAGAAATAGAGCTTGCTCCAATTCTACAAGTTTTGGAAACAAAACCAAGTACATGTAGTCATCATGCCCCCATGCCATCATCACATTGTTTAGTCCACAGCCTTCTGAATAAACTTCATATTTGGTGTTATAAGAAGGATTGTGATAGTTCGGATTCTCCTTGAAATACCGTAGCACCATGCCAAAGTCATACAATAAATCTTTTGGAAATAATTTCATGAATTACGGTTCCTAGATTAATCATAATCATGCATAGCTGAGTTTGAGCATAAAATTTGTGAAAAGCAAGACCTTGTTGTGAACAATTGATTGATCAAAGGCACAACCAACAGGGAATGTGTCACCTGCGACCAGTAAAAACAGCAGTAAAGAAACTTGTAAAATTACTAAAGCCAACTATTTTGATTGGAAATAAGTAATATAGACAACATGTTACTCATCAACAACAGCCCATTGAGGAAGTTTACCAAAATCAGGATGGAGAAGTACCTTTCGAAAGATCTAAGATGCATCAAGAAAGAAAATTAACTAATTGCCTTGCATAAAATTGGTATACACCTTCAATTTTGGAATCAATATAATATGAATTATTAAGGTTTTCCGAACGCAAGAGTTGGATGACTAACTTTAGAGAGCGAGAGAGAGAGAGAGAGAGACGCGCGTGCGCGCGTGTGTATCGATTGATATGTGTGTGTATGCCCACATGTATGTTGTCCAAAATAGTCCCATTGTCTTTAAATAGGTCGAAAGACTAGTAAAATTAAATCAAAAGAGCAAACAAGTCCTAAAATTTGATAATACCAAGCCATAAAAGTTGTATGCAATTGTAATTATTTTAGAATTTTTTCAGTTATATAACCCTATATATCTTGTACTGACACATTCTTTTTTGACAAATTTCCAGAATCAGTTGGCAAGTTGTCAACTGTAATTCCATTAATATTTATTGTACGCCCCTGTTTTATTTAATGTAACAACACCTCAATTATTTAAATTGTAGTACACTTTAAATTTTATTTTAAATAATATAATTAATAAATAAACTACATATATTTTATATTGATGCCGGCTTATTTTTAAGATAAAATAGACGGGGCACATACTGTTTAAGTAGTTAATTTTATTCCATAAATTAAGCTTGTGTTTATTGCATGTTGTATTAGTTTACATGCTTTAATGATTTAATTAATGAATAAAATGCACCGTCAGACAATCACCAATGTCGACAGTAACTGTCTACTTGGGATGTATTTCACTGGAGTTATCTTCGGCATCATCAAAATTCTACCAAGTTGTCATTGGCTAAAAATAAGGAGTAAAGATAAACCATTTGCATTATATGTTATAGATCAATTAACGCTGATGATTGTTATTGCATTATATGGATCATTTAAGGATGAAGATTTTAACCATTTATAGTCGTTTGACTACAGTGTTGTGAGCTGACCATCTCTATTTTTAAACCGATGGAAACTTAAATGTTTATTACGAACGCATGAATGAGTAGATTCTTATTACATCGACGGTGATTCCATTGAACAAGGCATCGGAACTAGTCATTGTTAATGATTTTTATTTATTTATTTTTGTTACTGTTATCGAACCACTCTAATTTTAACGATATATCAAAGTGGCAATGCATTAATATATGTTAGATTATATTATGAAACTAAGCTTCTAAAAATACATCAACAAACTGCAAAATTATCACCTTAGTCCGTAAATATGTTAATGGGATACTTCCTATTTCTCTTAAACTCTTGCATAATAAAATATGTTGAAATTCTAATTCGAATCACTTTATCTCAAAGACTTATTGGCTCTTTCGTAAGTTCATTTCTTTTTACACGCACCTTAATGCTTATTCTCGAGAAGAGAAAAGAAAATTTAATAAGAATTAAGGTTAAAAATCTAAAAAATCTGAAGGTTCATGGGTTGATCTTGTACATCAAGATAATCTTGCATCTTCAAATCCCAGTACCGAATGAAACTGAAAGCTATACTAATCCTTCACTCTGTGAGGGTGTCAAAAATAGGACACCACTAATTAAGTTGGGTTCTGCGAAATCACTTGTGCGAGGAAGTGAAGAAACTAAATTACTAGAAACTCGAAAGAGCAAAAATTTAAAAAAATAAAATAAAAGAAAAGAACAGAGAATTTTGCCACATGCATTGCATCAATTTTCAAGTAAAACCTACCATTCAAAATGGCAGAGAAATTGTATCGTCCATCCAACAACCAGTCAAACTCAAACTCATCTTCCAATCCTATATTGTTTTTCTTCTTTCTTCTTCATCCAACCATATTAGCATCCATTCAGAGTTTCAATAGAAGAATTCTCTGCTTCAAAATCACAGGTATGTTTCAACACACACAGATCTCTCATTCAAACTTGTTTGATACCATGACCTTATATGTTAAGATTACTCACCTAAACTTTGTTTATACTGCCGTCTTTTCATATTCAAAATTTGTTTGTAAACAATTGAGCAAAGAGCACAAAACCTTCAACCAGATTTTCGAGGCTCTGCAGAAAACAAGGCCAAGGGCTTGGAACTCAATTCATACATCAACAGGTATGTTTCTCAGATCTACTTCCCGGAATTTGATTTGACAACGTGATATTCATTCTGCACTTTTCCATACAAGAAGATCGCCAAACGCTTGCTAATCTCCAACATACTGTAACCTTCCCATATCATTTGCAATGAAAATTTATAAACACAAGTTCCCAAAGGTTCGTAGCAGCTTGATTTTTTCTGAAAATGGCAAACACTAGTCCACACTCGCTCAACCAAATCAAACAATAAAACCTGTCAAAAGTACAGGTACAGGAAACAATTTTAGACTTTTTCTTTCATAGAATTTTGTTTGCCATTATGACACCAAAAAAAGCCCCCACTACTTGAGTTGCAAGAAATACAAAGCAAAGATCACAAAGACAAAATCCTTAGTGTCATTTGGTTTCAACATAAAGCGAGAATCCCAGAAAGATGAACTAACATTTTTAATCCATTAGAAATTAGCTTGTAACACCAAACAAAATGGGGTCTTTTTGTCTCTCCTCTTGCATCCTCTCATCTGAGGGTAAATAGCAGTGCTCCTTTAATCTAGGTTTGCTTTCTGCTAGATTCATTTCCAGTCCTTTCAACGTATAGGATGATATTGTGTGATACCACGTTTCGGAGGCAACTTCCTCAAAATGAAAAGAACCAATAAGGAGGGTACTATCTCTACCAACTGCAAAGAAAAGGGAGATTGGGGGTTACAAAAAACATAGTCAAAAACATAGCATCAACATTAAGAATAAAGACATTCCTTGCAAAATGCCTGAGCAGACACTACACGTACTAGCAACATTAACTTAAAAACATAGCAGCATTATTGATTAGCAAAACCCTGTCGTTAGCCATATCACCCTGTTTCACATCAAAGACAGTGAAAATTGCAGTGAACATAAGAACGCCCTTGGCCTTGTGTTTTGTATCAACAGTGTTAAAAAAATAATAAACTAAGCATCCCCTACTGATATTTAAGCCTGACCATGGCTACCACATTACAGACACCGAAACTTACCAGGTAATAAATGAAGTTTAGAATTGGATGATCCAGAACATCAAGGTTCGCAGCTTTGTCAAATGCATTAAAGCACATCTACAGCAAAAGATAATGACAATACAATAAGAGCTAAAGTTAGATGAAACAGGAAACAGACATCACCAAGCAAGAACCTCTACCAACATAACCTAGCTATGAATCTATCACAACAGAGGCTATTACTTGTTGACAAGCATATAATTAAAAATCACTTAATATTTAATTATTTTAAGGCATGAAGCTTGCCTACTGCAATGCATTAATAGTGTAATGATAGAAGGAATACGAAACAACTCACCATAATGCATCTGATTAGGAAACATGTGAAACATATGGTGGTGACATAACCAACCTGCCCAAGCATAAACAGAAATTAAACTTATAAAGGGAATTTGCAAAATAAATTGGGGACATAAATGAATAAGATCAAATAATGAATAAGAATAATTACCTCTTGCAGTTTCTTACGCCTACCTTTGGATTCCACAGGGAAGCGCCGCAACATTAGGAACAGCCTGCATCAAGACAGTGCAAGTACAAAACATCAGGTGATTGCCCATCCCTTCACCAAAAAATAGAGAGAGTTGAAATTAAAGAAACACACAACAAATAATGATACGAAAAATGATACTGCTGCCAATTTTCTTCAATAACTTGTGAAATAACCTAAGCAACTGAGCTAATCTCAGTATGGCACATACAACACCATCCCTAACATGAATATTCAGGCCAAACCTCGACCGAAAGAGTTAGACAAGCTAATATTACATTTACACTCTAATGATGATAATGCTCCAAGACATCATAAGATTGGCACATGATGTTGCTACTTGTAAAACTTAGATGTCTAAGCTTGGTACCGGCTACTAAACCTCGGCATTTTTGAGCAAGTACTGCCATGTTACAGCATGAAAAATACACTCTTCAATATGGAAGTTTTCCAAAAAGCTTCAGTGTTGATGAACAATCTCCTCTTAGGAGGCACAATATATCCGTAAACCTCAAATATTCATTCGAACAGGAATAAGGACCTTTTAGGAGCTCAACTCTAAATAATGGAACACTTGCAAACCGCATCACAGAATGCAACAAAACATGACTGGCTGTCCAGATTTTAAAGCAGCATTTGATCAGGAAGTAAAGCAAATGAGTAGGATCAGTTGAACACGTATCAATTATAGGCCAGTCATCAAACCGCATGATAGGTTGATGTCTATCATTAATTAAGCAGGCTTAAATTTGGGATCTATCATTAGATTAATGGGATCATTCACTACAAAATAGGATGTAGATTAATCATGGAGTCAACAAATATATTATAAGCATAAAGGTATTTCATTAAAAATCCAATTTCTTTCTTTGTGCATCAGTAATCACACATGGATCAGTTTATTTTATTAGAAAGGTCAGATTATTGACTTTTAAATAGTCACTCGGTAAAATAGTGAGTTAATAAACTTTCAATCATCAATTAAGTAGTACCTCAACGCAGCCAATATAAATATTTCTTCCCGGTAAGTAGTCATGTAACTTATGTACAGCAAATTAAATTTCATAATAAATTCATGTGATGCTTAAATGTTTTACTCATAGATTACCATTCAATAAGTTGAAACTGTTCTGCATAATTTCTATTTCTGTTTCGGAAAACAAAGGAGACTATTCTGCTTTAACATGATTGTCACATGCAAATTTTTCTTTTGGTTTTGAGTAGACAACCATTTAATTTATGAGCTATCTCCATTATTAACCAAATTATGATTACATGGAAGGAATCAATGAATATTGTATGGATATCGACATGCATGTGTGAGAGTGGAAGAGAGTAATTTCCCAACTAGGAGTTGGAGGCAGTAGAGACTTCATGCATAAGAAGTTAGTTCACTAACGGTAATTCCACAGAAAAAGCAACGGCATCTAAGCAATTAATTGTTTGAAAGTGCTCAAGAATGGAATGAAATGTAGCACACTGATGACATTTCACATCTCATAGCTGTTCATATCAAATGATAATATAAACCTCAACTGTCAAAGATGCTAATACTTATACAGCATGCTGCAGCCATAACAGACCAATTTCATTTAACAATTTAAATAAATGCAACAGACAGCAAAATGAAATATAATTACCTTCCACCATAAAGTAAGAAACCAAGGGCGGCAAACAAGGATACACCTGCAGATATATACACATGACGAGGAAGTTTATCAACATAAAAACAAAATAATACACATCAGGGATAATATATAAAGTTTCAGAGAAGAAATTACCAGCAAAGAACATTTTAGCCAGGATGATTACAACTGGGATAGGCTTCCAGAATAATACCAACCACAAAGTAATCTGAGATTTATTTAGCCAAAGAAAAAAGAATATCAACCACAAAATCAAGAACAATCCTGTTGAGGAAAATTTATTTTAAAAATAGCATTGACATCCTATTAAGGTCATTCAAGTTACTGGTGTCACAAATTTTAAGACCAAGTTAAAACCTTGAATGTATCTCATAAACTTATATTAATGCACTTTTGAAGAAAAGGAAACCAGTATGAAAATGTGAAATTTAATAGTATAATGTGATAGATAACCTTAAAACACAATTTCAAAGCAATAGGGTGATGACCTAGCTCAACTAGTACTACATTATTCGCTTTGCAACTCATGGTGGCACAATAGACCCCATCCTTGCCCCTCGCGATTTTGTTCCCAACACTCAAGATTTCAAGCCCAAGGCCCAAAAGGCCCTGTATTAATTAGATAAGGCAGAGTACTTATAAAGCACATTCCCATGCTCTACCTAAGCAATGAAGATTTTACAAATAGCTAATACACTAATGCAGTCCTGAGAAAACAAAAACAAGGGGCACAAATAAAAAGACTTGAATGAGCAAAATAAGCACCTACCATTAGAGTAGCGTATACATACACAAAAAAATAAAAGAAATGGAATTTGAAAAAAGTAATAAGACAGAGAATGTACAAGAAGGCCTATTATGAAGGCTAATTCAACTAATAGACTCTGCACATCATACAAGAGATGAAGAATCTCGCAAATTGGCTACATCAGCAATCAACATACTTCGAGGAAGGTGAAAACTTCCCCAAGTTGTATCAGGCACTCATTAGCCAAAAAAAAGGAAGAAGTGTTTGTAATTGAAATGACATTTGACCACGCTCCACAAGTTGGAAAGCTTAGGTATAAAGGTAAATACATCCATCTCAATACATCAACTGTTTAGAAAGTAAAATAAAGCAACAAATTTCCCGTTGGTTCAATCTAAATATACAATAATATTTAGGCTTGAATTAATTTTGACATAATATATTACAAGCATAGAATATTTGAGGATTTAAAGAAAAAAATAACAAAAATATTGTAAAATATATGTTTAATCACAATTGTATCCCGGTATATCAATAATTATCCATGAACTAAAATAACAATGAATTTGTGTTGGATAATACTATTTATATCAATATCTGTTCTTTACCGAGGATGACACAAAAAAGGGAAAAAAAAGAATGACAAAAGGACTACCATATTTATAGTAATCATAAAACAATAGAACCTTTCCAAGATCTCTAAGAAACAAATTAAATAGATGGCAGAAAATCCTTCAATGTCAATAATCTTTTAAGTGCATCTTAAAATTGTATGATTCACTATATCCAAGTTATATATATAGATATAGATACACATTGCACATCAATATATTATAGAGTTGTACTAGTTTCAGATGTTGCCAACTTTATACAACACCTCAGGAAAGGAGTTTAAACATTGGATTAACAGCACAATACTATGTAGCACTGTTACTCCTCATGAGCAACGTTGTTGACCAAATCATCTCTCTCAACAAGCATGATAACTAACGATTTACAATTTAAAAAATAAAAGATCACTCTTTCTTCAAATGGAAAGAAAGCAAGAAGAAGAATGAACTGGAAAAACCAAAAAAAAACCGACCAAAAAAAGAAAAAAAGGAAAGATGATTATGTTGACCTACCCTATCAATCATATGCTGACAAAAAGGAAAGATATTTCATAATTGAAAGAGAGCAGTAATTTTATTTATCAGAAAGATACAAGAGACCAAAAGAAAAGAAAAAAGAAAAGATAAACTACTAAAATTTAAAACATCCAAGATGACTAACAAAGATGCACAACTACAAATGAGGAAATTAGAACTGGGAATGGGAAAAGAGATAGGATGAAGAAATAAAGGAAAGAATGAGGATTATTGATAAAAATTGCAAAACGAAAAATTGGAGAATGAAAAATTGCAAAAGGAGAAAAGAACAAGGGTAGCTAAGGGTAAAACGTGGAGAAAAAGAATATTGTAAAACTTTTCCATAATATTATGTGACATTTACTAACAAACACTGACAAATCTTATCTTTCATAATAAAAATCTAATGTCAGAATGAAAATCCTTAAAACATGAAACAAATGACTAGATAACCAACAGCTAAGCAAACTTTTTTCAAAGAGTTCTGCATCATATAAGATGCCTCCAAGACTATTATCAGGAAACTTGATAATGAATTACACCATTAATAATGAGGCTTAAGATGTTCCGAATCATCAACTTAGAAAGCAACTTTACACATTCCTAAATTACATGAACTAACAATACTACAACTTATGAGAGTTTTTGGCCCAACCAACTGATATGTACCCTACAATCATGACCTCCAAACAAAATAAGTCAGGGGGAAGAAAGAAAATAATGGACTCGAAAGTGCCAACCCTCTTTGACATTACATAACAAAAGATAGAAATATAACAAAGGAGAACATAAAAGAAATGAAAAGTGATAAAGAAGAGAAAAGACAAAGCGAAGTGGCATGACAGATTAGAGAGGAAAATGAAGATAACGAAGATTGTCCATGTACAAAATATTCATACATCTCATTTCTATTGTAGAATCATATCACCAAAACAAACTGTTATATATAATAATAATGTTATTTAAGGTGTTATTGGCAAAGAATTTATAGTATCAGAATTTTGTAAACTCATTTACCCACTTTTCTAGAATATTTCATCATCCATTAAACAATACAAGTTGATGGATATCATGCCATTTGAAAAAAAAAGGGCGGTGTGACAAAGACAATAGGTTCCAACATGAAGCACGCCACAATATCTTCATGAAAAAGGTTGATAGATATACATTTCTTTAACTTTTCTCTAAGCCGCCTACTTTTTTCAAATCTCTGCTGATCTGTCCAAAATAGATCAGACCTTCATTTTAGGTCCTTCAAATCAATCAATGGCCTGAAATCCCAGTCCATTAACTGTTTTACCACTTGAATCTAATTAGTCAAACATTCTTGACCTTTACTTGTCATATTACCTTCCTAATTCCTCTACCAATGATGTGAAAACTATTGTTCTTATGCATCATCATTTTTCACATGATTCAAGTATAAAAACAAAAGAAAGGAAATAAACGCATACTCATGAAAAGGAAGATATGCTTTACACAAAAGTTTCACTGAAATAGAACTGATTACACTGTTACAAATTCACTAAATGATTTGATTTTAAAATTATAACTGCTTAAAGATAGCATTCCACTAATCAAAACTGGCTATCCACTCTCTTCAATAATTGTCAACAATTATTCGCTAATTAATAAATTAGCAAAATAAGAAAGATAAGCTAAAAAAACCATCCAATGATATTTTCATGAAACATGATTAACTACACGTGGAAGGAATGAACCATCTCAATCTTTTCCTTTTGCTTGGACTTGGACTGAAACAAATGAATGAGAAAGTTCACCTGAACAATATAAACCACTGCATTAATAGTAAAGAAACTCGGTCTCAGTCCATCAGTAGATACTGCACGTGCCTGTTCCATATTCATATTGAAGTTACAATTGAGCAACCAACCAGTTCAAAAGATAACAATATATCTAAAACTGAACAAACACTAAAATGAAATCCAACCTGATAGTAAATCTCAGCCCAGAACAAAACCAGAAGAGCATATGTTGTGAAGAAAGCAAGACTTGGTATATCAAGCACAATATGTTGGAAAATCTAAAGAACGGTAATCAATCAGCATTAGAAATCAAAAGGAAGACAAAGAAGACCATTAAAAATTAATAAAAGTTCAATACGAACGTCTGGCTGTAGCTTCTGAACATCCCGTCGGAAAACAAAAATTAAACATCGAACTGCCGAAAAAGAAAAACCACGTTAATAAAAAGATAATAAAACTTAAAAAAAAAGTAAACGAAATATTTAAGATACGGACCGCCGTTCACCAGAAAATTAAGAAAATGGAAGACCTTCTGCGTTGTCCAACCGTACTCTGGAACTCTTAATTGTATTCGAATCAGTTGAACCTAAATACAATAATTTAAGCAAACAAAGGGAAATTTGGAAATCAGCATTAGGCATGAAAACGTAACCCTAAAAACATAACACGCCTTACTTAAATATGTAAATTTTGCTAATCTTCAATATAATTGAAAAACCTAACAGGTAGAGAGAAGAATTGTCGAGTTTCGAAAGTACCAAAGCAACAGCAGCGACGAGACCGTAGAGAGCGGCGAGGACGTGAAAGATGCGATCCTGCCAAACCGGCGATTCATTAACGTATTCCCACCAATTGGACGCCTCTTTCAGCTGATAAGCAGCAACCAATGGAACATCCATCTACGCGTACACTTACCTCACTAACTGTTTCTCTTTCCCTTTGAGACGAAGTAATTACTCAAATTTATTTTTTTTATTATATCTTGATTTGGGGAATAATCAGAAATCACTTTCGATTCAATCTAAAATTACGCCGGCCGGAAATACAAAGAGAGGTGAACCGCGGAATGATTTGAAGACGGTTCGTATTTGCTCATGGTTTTTTTTTTTTTTTTCTGTAGTCTCCGAGCTCGAGGTGTACAGCCGGTTCTTTTCTTTGGGAAAAGGAAGCGCGCCGGGAACCTATATTACGCGCCCTTCAATGTTTTCCGCATTGCACGCTCCCTTATTCCTCCACGTGCTTGAATAAAAATGGATTTATAACATCAGAAAGGACGGCGGGAGCGCGTGAGGTAGGGTGGCAGTGTTATTATGCTGTGGTGATGCTTAAAAGGAAACACGTCATCTACACGTGCATGCAAGCTACTCAAAATAACGCGTCGTGTCATCTGTTCTGCAAATTTGATAGTCTACATTGTTGGACGGGCTAAAGCGTGTGCTCAGATGTAACTAGCAACAGATCAACCTGTAAGATTTTTTTACCCAAATGACCCAATTTTTGGGCAGTTCTACATTTGTAGTCTAAACAAATCAACTCTCATATTTGGGCCAAAATATCCACTTCATGACCTTTTTACCCCTAAAATACATTTGTCTTTCCTATTTGTATCAAATGTATCACTCAAAAACACAAAGACAAGTACAGTAAGAAGAGAAGACAATTTTGGAGGGCAATTGGCAACGAGCATTCAACGGGCTTCTGATTATGAAGCAAAATATGCTAAATAATAACTTTACCTTTTATCAAACAGGTATGATTTGTATCCCAAATCTAATAAATCTTGATTTGTGTTGTCATTCTATTGACTTAATTAATGCATTTAAAGATTAAGTATTATATATAGGCCAATTTTGTGCATGATTATAATTTTTAAGTTTTGATTTGTTATTTTTCTGCGTGCTAAAACTTCAGCTATGAATGTGGAAAAGAAGATTTGCTATGATTTCTTGATGATTTTTTTCAAGTGTGAGACAATTTTTGTCATGTTTTTTTTTGATGAAAAACATCTAGAACTCAACAAAATAGTTTTGTTTTACTATGACAAATTTGTCAAGGCAATATATTTTCTCAACGATCTATATCAAGTTGCTCAATCAAATTCGTGACATTAGTACATCTTACTAATATTATTCTGCATAAAAAATTAGTTATTATTTTTTTAACTATTTAATAATATATTAATATTCAAATCTAATAATAGTTATGATTTTTACATATATGGTAGGTGTTTACTTGATATTGTCTCTAAAAGGTTATGGGAGAATTTGACAAAGAACAATAAGGCTTACAAAGATAGTAAAATAATTGGTTTACCTGTTGGTCATAATGTAATGTATCAAGAACTTATATACAAACTCTAATCTTTGCTATAGGTAAATTCAACCAAATTCAGTATTAAAATAAAAAATATATAAACATTACTTACTTTCTTTAACATTATTTAATTTAATATTATCTGATATAGAAAATAATGGAGAGGTTGCTTTTTCGTTAAAGTTAATTGTCAAGTATTAACATTAAGGAGTTACACAACTTTTTGTCATATTTGATAGCCAAGAAGCTACTCCATGTACACAACTGCCTATTTTACAACATGTAAAATCATTCCTACCATCAACACAAATAAATTTAACAAATTCATTTACTTCTTTAATTGGTCATAACCAAGTTAGTTTCATATTTCCTATTACCAATGCGCATGCACGATAATCTCTAATTTGATATAACAAGAATCCAACAATTAACAACTATGAAGTTAGGTATGAGCAATACCTAAATGCTAATAATGTTTTCTAAATATTTAGAATAGGTGATATTCCTGAAGACTCAAGACATAAAACTTTTTCTGGTCAATCACCTCTTATTGTCAAAATGTCTTTTAAAACATGCTAAAATGTGGGTCGATCATCCTATGAATTGTTGCAACCATTGCCTTTAATTCTCACACAAGTTAATTTCCCAACATATAGGTTCTTCAGTTCTATAGATGCTCAAGTTGTAGTTGAAAAATTGAAGAATTTAAGTATGATATTTGTATTAACAAAACTAAAGTATTTATGAAAAATGTGTTTTTGTCTTTTTGAATACAAAGTGTAGAGGTTGAGAGGGAAAAGAAAAGGACAAGGATAAAAAGGTCAAGAAGTAAATATTTTAATCCCAATTACAATATTTTTATTTATTTAAGCTATAAATGTAGAATAGCCCAAAAATTGATCCATTTCTTGAAAAAAAATCCAAGAGACTATCACACGCTTAACTTAGTTTTTCTATAAAAAGTATTTTGTTTTATATTATTACTTTTTAGGATTGATATTTTTACATTTTTAGTGTAATAGATATATGTTGACAATTGTCATAAGTTTAAATGGCTAAGGAGAATGCAATTAACCTATGTAAAAAGATAAGTTTGTGTTTTGTAAATCTAATCGATAATGGTTATTTGCTAATACTACTCTTCAAAAAAAAACAAGTTAGAGTAATTTTGGTGCATCAGACATGACTAAATTTTGAAATTAAATATGATGAGATTTAACTAAAGTAGATTACCATTCTGGTAAACATAAATTTTTAATAGAAATCATTCACTTTTCTACTAGTATCTTGATTGAAAATCTTAGATGAATAAATTCGAGAGGAAAAGAGTTCAACAACAAAAAAGTGCATATAAAAATATTAAATAATTATGTGAGTATTTAAAAAAAAAAAGACATTTGATCAAATTATTCAAAATATTTGCATTCAATAAAAAATATTTCTTAAAATAAAAGTGTGTAAAAAATATCATTCAATTAAAAAGAAAATAAAAATACCTAATTATCAAAAATTTCTAAATTAAGTAAATTAACTATTTAATTATTGTATTATTGTAATCTTGAATTATAATGTTCATTTGTTTTATTTTAATTACAGAATTTAATTTTGATAATTGTCTTAATTTGTGTCTTGTGCATTTTTTAATTATAATTTATTAAATAAAAGGTTAATGTTTTACTTGTAAACTTGTAAGCTATTTCATCTATTATTATCTTTAAATTTATATATATATATATATATATATATGACTTTAATTAAAAATTAAACATATTGATGAATTATTTTAGAAGCTACTCTGAAAAAATTTCCTTTATTTACTTTATAAAAAGCTATTATAATAAGCATATTATAATGTAAATAACTGTAAAAGCTTTTGTCATTCAAACTTATAAAATAAGATGTTGTTAATTTTTCAATGACAATCCCAAATCAGGCCTAAATTTGTTAAGTTCAAAAGAAATTTTTGATGGCTTTTGAAGATTAACAAAGTTAAGAGCATGCTTGGTATGATTTCTTTGTTACCAAAAAGAACAAATTTAAGGATGCACTTTAAAGAACTTATTAGATGAAGTTGCATTCGAAAAACTAAGGTCAATTCTAATAAAACTAAATTTTTATATCTATTATCAAAGATAAAGAGAACCAATGTAAATATTTAAAGATTTACCTATATAAAATTATGAGAAAATTTAAACTTAAATCTCAATCTCAAGTTTTATAAAGGAAAGTGAAGATTGTCAAAATAATTGTTACTTATCATATTTGATAAAATTGAATTAATCCATTATTATCCTTAATAGATTTATTTTAGCTAAGAATTACTAACCTTAATTAATTTTAAACAATTAATTTAGTCAAGTAAACATACTGAAAATTAAATAGAGAAGACAACAAAATTTTAACATAATTTGAATTTTTCAATCTTACATTTACATGATCACGTCCAAAAAAAATAATTTAATAAAAAAATAATGATTACAAGCAGTAAAGGTTTAAACAAAATAAAAAATTTTTTCTTATATTTGTCACCTTAATTTTAAATATTTTTATGTGGACTTGTTTAGTAAGATTTTCTCCCATGATACGTCAAAATTTCTTCAACTTAATTTAATAAAATTCCCTTGTTAGATACTATTGAACTTCCTTCAACAAGTACAAGTTTTTTCCCTAAAAATAACAAGAAAAAGTCTTGACAATACTATCTCTCTCTAAATTTATAAAACTAACTATTACAAACTCGTAATATTTATTAAATTATTTCTTTTTTAAGATCATAAAATAATATGTAAACAATTTGAAAAATAAAGAAGTCAAAGAAACAAAAATATATTGCTCTTTTTTACTTTTGACGTTCTCTCTTGACTACATAACAAAACAAATAATACACTCATAGCAAAAACTAACTTTAATTGTATGTGATTTTATTTTCTAAAATAAAATAGGAATGTAACTTTCTTATTAAAAAGATTTTTTTCTTAAATAGAACACTATTTTCTCAATTTTTTCTTTCCTTTTATTTATAAAATATATTTTATAATAAATTTTCTAGTTAAATATAAATATCAACATTGCCTAATGTAATTAAAAAACTAAAAAATTATCTTATTTTGAAAATCATAAACAGATGGATGAATAGTATTACATTTAATAAATAATAATTAACATAGTATGTTGCAACAAGATAGTTAATAAAATGGTTTTCAAAATATGCCAATACAGCAAACCTTAACAATCTCCCCTTTTGATATTCTTTTAACGAAACATTTTCACAATCATAAATTAAGAGAACATAACTTAAAATAACCAAATTATTGAGATATGAAGCATAGAAAAAAAACAAATAACAACTCCCCCTTAATAAGCTACAAAATCATTAATTTTTAATTTCTTTATTTACGTTTTTCTAAGTCTTTGAAAAGTCTTAAATTTTGATTTTATTTTATTTCTTAAAAATTTCATAAATTTGAAACATATAGATCGAATATGATCTTTGGTGTTGAAAAAAATGAAATGTATAAATCTTTTGGTCTTACCTTATAAACCATAAGATTTATGATTTGAAACCTTACCTTTAATTGTGCTAAAAGACTTAAAATTAATAGGTGAAACTTTTACAAACACAATTTTGAGGCAAGAAAAATTTTCACTATGATAGCTAAGTCCTTGGTGATTACTACAATTTTTTTTCCAAGTTTAAAATATGATCAAATTTTGACATACTTAAATTCAGCATCTTTAAGAATTTTTTAATATAGTCAAGTTCACGTTCTACCTCATTTATCTTTCTATCTATTTTAGCTATAATCATCTCTATTGAGCTTGTTGTTTTCTTTGCTTTAAATTGTTATTTTAGAAAATTACTTGTCTTTTCAAAAACTTCTTGTGATTACACACATTGACCTATTTTTTAAATATTAATTTGTAAAAAACTTGTGTTGCATTCATGTCTAACTCACTTTTTACATCATTCTCATCAAAATAAAGTTCATTAAGAATAATTTTTGAGTCACTTATTTTTCTGCTTCATTGTAATGAACATTAGCTAATTATGTTGTAATATTACTGGATGCCTACTCATTTTCACACTTTCTAAAATGTAAGGTAATATTAACAACAATACAATTACTTACATTTTCATTGTTTCCTTTTTTGATTCATCATCAATTCAGTATGTTTTCATGGTCTTTGATTTCTTCATGAGTGTATTTGCACATTTAGCTTTTACATGTCTGTAACCATCACATTTCTTATACTATATACTTGTTTTTCTATTTTTTTAAGGAGATTAATAAGAGACATACCTTTTAACTAAAAGTTTGCTTTTTTTTTTTTATCTCATTCTTTTGAAAATTTCATTAAAGTTCTTAATAAGACTAGTGATAACTTTAGATTCATCAATGTCTGCTTCTTCTTCATCTTTAGCATTTTTTGTTTAGCTTGAAAAGCTAAACTTTTTTTTTTACGTTGTTTCATATTCATTTTAAATGTTCTTAGAGATTTCATTAGTTCTTCAACTTTTATTGAATTAATGTCCTTGCTTTTTTCCATTGTGATGACTTTTGCTTGAACTTATCAAAAATGAATGCAACATTTTCCTTATAAGTTTAGTATTTGAGTATCATTTACCTAAAGTATAAGATTCTTTGGCAATATCGTTTAATTTAAAATTAAAGTTAGTATGTAATTTATTATTTTTCATTCCTAAATTTTCAAATTTAAAATAAATATTTAGAGTTTAGAATATTTTATTTTTGAAGTTCCTTTATGTGTAACTTAAAGTTCTTTGCAGATTCACAAGTTGAAATCAACTTGAGTTAATTCACATTAACAACATTCAACATTGCATTAAGAACCTCGAAATTATAGTTTGATAAATTGTCTTCTTTAATTGTCAACTTTTCTTCAGGTTTATATACTATAGTTCCCTTATCATTGGCCATAGTAAGAGGAATCTAACCAACTAATATTGCCTGTTGTGCCCTTTCATCAATGGTTTAAATAAAAGCTCTCATCTTACATTTCAATATGAATAGTTTGTGCTGTTAATTAATGGTGGCCATGATATAAAACCTCCTTTTTTTTAGCATTTATATCTACACCAAAACAAATGAAATCAATAAGAAGCTTACTAAATACACAAGTAACCCATTTTAATACTAAATGATATAACTATTTTAGTTAAGAATTTTCAATTTTAACTAATTTTAAGCAATTAATTAAAGAAGCACATAAAAATTAAACAGAGAAGACAACAAAATTTTAATGTAGTTTAAATTTTTTAATTTTACATCCACTAGGCCATGCTTAGAGAAAAACAATCTACTAATAAAAATAACGATTACAAGTACTAATGATTTTAAACAAAACAAATACTCTCTCTTATATTTGTTATCTTAGTCTTGAATCTTATTAAATGGACTTTGAATGAGATCCTTTCACCTTAATGTATCGAAATTCTTTCAACTTAACTTAACAAGATTCTTTTGCTACTTATTGTTAAATTCCCTTTAACAAGTGCAAGTCTTCTTTCGAAGAATTAAAAAAAATATTTTGACAATGCTTAAGATAACTTTCTCTAAGTTATGAAAATAGATTTATAATATCCATCAAATTATTTCTTTCTTTAAATTATAAAAATAACATATAAACAACTTTTAAAATAAAGAAACGAAGGAAACAAAAATATGCAACTCTTTTCTAATTTTGACATTCTCTCTTAGCTGTCTAATAAAACAAATAATACACATGCGTACACACACACGTGCACATATATAAAATAAAGAGTAGTTTTAGTTATGTATGATTTTATTTCCTAAAATAAAAAAGAATATAAGTTCCTAAAGAAGAAATATTTCCTAAATATAATTTTATTTCTTCAATTATTCTTTTTTCTTTTATTTGCAAAATATATCTCATAACAAATTTCATAATTAAGCATAAATATCAACATTGTTTAATATAACAAAAAAAAAATCCACAAATGATATAAAACTTGTTCTTTTGACCTTAGGGGTAGTTTAGTCCTTTATACTTGACTATATTTTTACACATAAACATACTTTATGACTTGTTGATATATTTTTTGAGACTTATTATTTATTTTATGAGATAAAATTTAGTTATTTATTTCAGTTAATTTAAATTATTTATTTATTTACTATATATGTTATTTAAATATCAAAGTTGTTATTTTAAGTTTTTTAACAAAGTAAGTATTTTAAGAATTATAAATTTAAAATTTTAGTTAAAGGACTTAAATATAAAAGAAAACAAGGGTTAAAAATTTTGTGTAATTAAAAGATGAGGGCTTAAATACTTTTTTTCTTTTACTATATAAACTCATCTCTTTCTTCTTCCCACTATCAGCAGCCTATTGCTCTTCCTCCAATTTTTTCTCTCGTCTTCCTCCTATCTTCCACCTTTACATACCTTATTTCTCTCTTCCATTTCTCTTCTTTTTTTTCACTCAAATTTAATTTGCCACATATTCCCTTCACTTCTCCAACTGTTTTCTCTAAAAATTTCACTTACTCTTTCTCTAAAAATTTAATAGGGTTTTAAATTTAAATTTGGACAATTTTAATTCAACAAGTTTTTATGAATTTTGGAGTTTCTGTTAAGTTTTGGTAAGATTTTAATCATTTTAAAACTTTGAATTTATTTTATTATTTTAATCATTTTAAAACTTTGAATTTATTTCATTTGAGTCATTTTAGCTTGAATGTTAAAATGAATATTATGTATTATGATTTAGTTTTTGAGTTGTAAACTTGATCTTAAGGTTTGAGATTTAATTATGAGCTGTAAGTGAAAAAGAAAAATTTTTAATAGGATTTCATTCTATGAAAATCTGTTAAATAAAAAGAGTTTTCAATTTTATGTATAAGTAGATCATTGTTAATGTTTGGGTTGAATTTTCATCTAAATTGTGTTTGACGCTTGATTCAAACTTTAGAGTGATTGTTCTTCATGTTTAGAAATTAAGTGTAAAGTTTGGTTTCAAATCGATTTGATAAATGCCAAAATAGCAATTAAAGGCAAATGAAACAGCTTTTCATAAATTTCAATTTTTTTGTAGTTTTTTTTTAAAATTTTACAAAAAATAGAAATGTTTTTTTTACTATATTAAAAGTTATAGTACTCTATTAGAAAAATACAAACTCTATTAGAAAAAAAAGTTATAGTACTCTTAAAAACCTTTCTAATGTGTATTTATTAGATTAATTTAAAGTTCATTTGCTATATTAAAAGTATTTATTTTTTAGTTTTTTTTATTTTTACTATACAAAATTTTGACCAGTACTGTAGTGCTAGAGCTTTTAATTTCACAAATTCATTAAGTATTGTAACACGGGAGATGTTGTAGCAAGTATTGTAATGTAAATACTATAATGAATCAATTTTGAACTCATAAATAACTTTTAAATTAAATAATTTAAAAATCGTTTGAAAATTTAAAAAGACTAATTTATTTCTTTAAGAGAACTCTTTTTAAAATTTTAAACATAATATTTTTAAAATTATTAAACTATATTTAAATATAGATTTAACTAAAAACTTTACTATTTTTATAAATAATTTAGCTTAAACTCAAGTCTTAATCTAGGTGTCAACTTAGAAATTTATATTTGTCATACATACATATTACATATTAGGTATATAAGTATTTTATTAAAGTTGAATATTTAAAAGATAAGCATATATGTTCTTTAGGCGTCGACATCTTGGAAGGAAATTCAAGCCAGCATGAAGACTAATATAAAAGTGTACACTTTCCTCTGAACAATGAATGAATAGTGATAATATTTAATTTGTTAGATATCTATTTTTAATTTTTATACTTTTGTTTTAATAAATTATTTTAACTTGTTTTGATATATTGGAATGCTAATTTAGTATATAAATGATTTGATATGGATTGAACTTCTATTGCTGCCTTATATGCTCAAAACTATATTTTATTGAAATGACCCTCAAGTTATATATAATAATAATAATAATAATAATAATAATAATTAGTACTGAAAGTATTAGAGTTTAGGTTCTTAACTCATCCTATGTTTATTAAGGTTCACTAGCAAAATCTTTTCATGATGTATTTAGATTTTTTTAAACTATGTACTATAAATATAATTGAAAGTTGAATTCTTTTAAAATTTTATAACACTCATGTTATATACATGAATTTTAAATATAATTAATATGTGTGTGTGCACTCGCATATTTTTTGTTTGTAAATAAAATATATGATATTTAAGATCGTTGTAAACTCTCGTGAAATATTTCATGTTACTAGAGCGTAACTAAAGAATACATGGTAGTTGTTACGTAATCGCCACCGAATCGAAGAGCAATAAATTATCTCATTGTAAAAAATCATAAAAGATAAATGAACAATATTACATTTAATAAACAGTAATTAATATAATACGTTGACACAAGGCAATTGACAAATTGATTTTCTCAAAAGATGTCAATGTTACTAACAATACTGAAAACCTTAACAATCTTTAATTAGTATGCAATTGAACGGGGCCTTGTCTAGGATTGCATTTGAAAAATAAAAATCAAACTAGCTTATTTCATTTATTTAGATTGAAATAGTATTTGATTAAATATTTAAAGTTGCTTATGTCATATTCTATCATATTTTGACACCAACTTTTAAAAGTAAGGAATTGTTTTTAAAAGTAATTTATAGACTTGTCCATTGGGATATATAATGATATACAGTAAATTTTTATAAATGAATGTTTGATAAATTAATAACCTTGATTAATTAATAAAATTTTTTCGTCCTGACTTAGATCAATGTATTAAATTAATAATCTTTCCAAATGTATAAGATAATATATTTTTTTTCAAATTCTCTAGGGCCCAATGAAAATATAAATAAATAATTAATCAAATACAAAAAATAATAATAAATAACATTTAAAATTCATAATATTTTATAGAATTTTGTTTCTTGACATCTTCAATTTTCTCAATTCAATTATTTTCTAAAATATGCATCAAAGTTGTTGGTTTTTTATTTGTTCCTAAATTGAACTCAACATCATCCTTAATTTTTTACAAAGAATATACTACATATGGAATAATTTTTCTTGTTGCAGAAAGTAGTTATTTAAGGTTATTATTGCTTAAAAGACATTTTTTGCGGTAACATTTGGTAGCAGACAGCTGTCATTTGGATTGTGATCATCATTAGCTACGTGTCCATTACCCTTTGAATAATCTATTCATCAGAATATAAAACTTTTCTTAAATTAATAAATATTCATTTATCAACATATTAATAAATTATTCATTTTTTGATAAATAAATAATTTCACTAAAATAAAATTTTTTCTTAAACCTAACAAACTTAATTTTTCTATTGTGTCCACATTATTTTAATAAAAAAATAATTAAATAGTATATACTTGTAGACTTTTTTTATTTAAATTTTCGTTACATTAAAATTATTTATGATAATTGTATCTATATCCACATTGAAATATGCTTGAGTCATTGTGAATAAATTTTTTTGGTATTTTATTCATATTTTAAAATTTATAATTTAGTATTCATTTATAATTAAAATAAATTATATTTGTATTCATTTTTTTTATGACATCTCATTGTTTTCTTAGATTTTTGTGTGATTTGAATTTTGTTTTACACTTACAATAAAATTGAACACAACAACAACAATACATGTATGCACAATTTTTAACTTTTTTTATTATAGTCATCATACACCGTCAAAAATAATAATAAAAATAATCAATTAAATATTTGATAAATTCTACTTCTAAAAATGTTATAAATTTTTAAAGTAATTTATATATGGTTGATAAATTTTATTTTGTGTGATAATAAAAATGATGCACACACAGATATACACACTTGTATTCGTTTACGTAAATACGCACACGCATGTGTGTCATCTTTTTTTAACACAAAAGATACTTATAAAAATTTAGCTATTTATTTTCAAGGTTTTCAATGGTTAAGATTTGCTTCCATGAAATTCTTTTTAAAACAAAAGTCTATAATTGATTAGTTCCATAACTCTCTGTTACCCAATTATCTTTTTCACTTAATTTTTCTCTCTATCTTTGATTTTTTTTTCTCTTTTATGCACACACAAATACTTTTATAAACACAAACTAAACTCCTATGAGAAGTCAAGATCTTAAAAAAGAATTTTTTTTTAATAAGCACATAAACTAAACTAAACTAACTATTTTTTTTTATATGTATGTAAAATTATTATTTTAAATGCACTATCAGAATATTGTTGTAACTTTTTTTCTTAATGGATGTGTATACTATTGCTCGAAATTTTATTTAAATAGCATTTAATATTAAAGACTGCATAGGCTCACCCAACTTATTATTGACTTTTATTTTAAAGTTGAAGGGAGAGAGCTGTGATTGCACTAGTTTTAGCCATTTTAAATAAATTTTTATGGATAAATTAGTATTAAAAAGAAGGGCAGGGAAAACTTGCCTTATATATAGTTTTAGTAATTTATTTTTAAATTTTTAATTTTATCCCTATTAATATAATATATTTTAGTTTTACAATTTATATTTTTTTATTTCACAATCTTAAAATAATTTACGTTTAAAAAATATATTTTTTAAAATTTATTTTCAAGAAATAAAAAAATATAAGTAGTCGAATTATAATAAAAAGAAAAAATATTTAAATTTCAATAATTTTGTTTCTTAATCAGTATAGGAATTTAATTTTGAATTTATTTATTTATAACATGATGTATTGAAAATCATACTTAAGGATAAATTTGCTTTTCAAAATTAGATTTTGAAAAACAATTCCATCTCTACTTTCTCAAAAACTGTTGTAAGATGTGTTGATTTTATTAAAAGTGATTTTGACAAAAATTTACCAAATGACTTTACCAAATGACTTTTGATTGTTCAAAATTACTTTGAAGTCTTTCAATAACAATTTTAAATTGGCCCTAAAAATCCATCAAAAATATTAAAGAAAAATCATTGAGTTAGTATGTTAGAATTTTTTTTAATTAACATAGGTAGCATCACCTGTAAGCAATCCAAATACTATTTTACTTAATATATAATTATATACCAGTTTGAAAATTATATCTAATACTAATTAAATTTAATAAGTATTTTTATATAAATAATTCAATATATGAATGAATATATTTATATTTTTTTAATTTTATCACTACCAAATGACTCTAGATAAAAGTAATGTATATATGAGACAATTATTGTTAATCTTACATGCTCAATTTTCTGTAAGATTGAAGATTTAACTATTTTTCTTTTTGTGTGTATGCAAGAGTTAATTTTTTCAAATATTGATCTCAAACTGATCATGACAAATTCTTTATTTAATATGTATTAAATTAATTGAGATATAAAATTTATATACCGACCTTATAAATGTAATAATTAAAATATTTAAAAATTTATTCTCGACAAATTAAAAATATTTTAATAACATTTTATAAGTTTCAAAAATACAATAAAATTTTATTTATTATGAATCAAAACTTTCATAAAATTGCTTCATTCTATTTTTTAAAACATAAAATTTATTTATTTTGAATAAGCACTTTTATAAAATTATGTTTTAATGTCCATACTCCAACAATTTAGAAAAATTTTATTTTTCAAACTATTTCAAAGTTTTGATTTAATGGATTTTGTAAGTGAAAATGTGTGGGCTGTTGTTGGTGTTTTAATCGAACACTTATTTTTTTTTTTTTTCTAATTTCTTGTTAGAAATAAGTTCAAAATAAAGTTTGATAATTGTTGATATTTTCTGTAAATTTCAAATATGAAAATCAAGAGAAAAAAGTTTGAAAAAAATAAAATAAATTTCAATAGTATATAATTAATATAAAGATGTGGGGTGATAATTAATTTATAAAATTATATGTGCTGCCATTTCCAAAGTCCAGCCCACTGCATGCAGGGTGCTGCTGAGGGCGGAAATATCGGCGGCGTGATTTGCTACTGCCAATGTTGCTGTGAGTGTGACAGAGTAAGCGACAGCAATACTTCCGAGCTGGGACAAGGACAAATAGAAACAGGAAGAGTTTTTCCAATGTGAGCAAGTAAGCGAGCTATTGTGTGATGAGATGGATTATGAATGATAATTTATCTGCGATAAGAAATATTTGATATTGACATTGTTGCTTGCAACTGTCACGACCTCAAAATCTAAATCATATGGATTACGAACGAATAGTAAAGCCTCAGGTGGTTGTGTTTTCCGTTTTTCCTTTGCTTTTCTTTGAATTCAAATTCAACTTTCTCGTTTCCCAATGTTTTGTACAAACCATTTTACCATTTGAACATTTTTAGGGTGGACGGGGCAGTGGGTTCTCTTCTGGAAAGTTGAGAAGTATGCTATTGGGAGTGGAGAAGAAGAGAAAAGAAGACGAAGACTTTGAAGCCAGGTCTCAACTTACTCAATTTGATGAATCTGGTATTGCTAAATATTCTTTTATATCTTTTTTTGAATTGATGGGAAAGAAACTATTTCTGCGGGTTTTTGAATTTTTGATTGTTTGTGTACAGGGCGTAATAGTTCTGATAATTACAAAGATGTAGATGTTGTGAGTGTTCTTCCAAAATGTTCAACTTCATCTTCTGCCGATTCTTTAGCTGCACACATGCGAATCAAGGATCTCGCATCTTTTAATTCGAGAATCCCTTTAGATTATGATAATGGACGTGATAGTGTGAGTACGTCGTCATCTATGTTGGAGTTTCTAAAGGGGCAGAGGCCGCCCCAAAGAGTTCCCCTTGCCTCTTTTGGGAAACCGGCTCCTTCGAAATGGGATGATGCCCAAAAGTGGATAGCAAGCTCCACTTCAAACAGGCCCAGGACTGGTCATTCTCAAGGAGGTGGACCACGTAAGGTGGGTCGTCTGAGCCGCCAATCGTCCACCAAGGTCGTTCTTGTAGTTCCGGACCAAAGTTTGGTTGCAAATGAAGAACCAGATACAAAGCAAATTGATATTAGTCAAGCAAAAAAGGACGGTGGGGTGCACAAGTTTGTTAGTTGGGAGGCTGATCCTTACCCCATTGCAGATTCCTATGCCAAGCCGGTTCTTATGATTGAAGATTCTGTAGCTGAGTCAGCTAGTAAGAATACTGAATTTGGTTCATACATTCTATTCTCTTTGGCCACTTTGTTTGTCATTTAAGTACTTCATTGTTTGCAATCAAATATTTGCATTTAACTCTGCCCTTTGTTTTAACTTGATTGTGACGTAGTCTTGGATTATCATCCTCTTATGCTGCTTAAACTGTGTTCAACTATGATATTTGACTACTAATTTCACCAAAAATATGAGGACTCATTGCCCATGTCTAATTAAAGATGACTAAATGCCCGTAATGTCTTGCATGAAAGTTTACTGAGAAAAATGAAGTTTAAGGAAAAGAAGAGTTTTTGGCACTAATTTTTGCCAGAAATTTTGGACTTCATGGATTGTGCATGTTTTTAATTACTTTTGGTGGCCGAAAATCATGATAGATAAGCTGAGATTCTGGATGAAAATGTTGCTAGCCAGTAAGAGTGCAATTCATCTTTTAGATCTTTTTATGAACACTCTCTTCCATTTTCTGTCTGGGAACAGATCCTTAATTTGAGACCTACTTAGGTTTGTTGATAGTGGCACATTTAATAGGCTTGTAGGTCCAGTTGTCTATACAAAATACTTAAATGTTCAGTCTGCTGCTGTTTAGACAACTTAATCTCACATTGATTCTCAGCAGGTAGGGCTCTCATTGGCTCCTTAACCTGAGTAAATGATTAAAATTTTGAGTGAGCCATTGATCAATACCAAGAAAGAGGTAGAGTGAATATTCTCAATTATGGTGGCGAGCATGGAACCATTTATTAAACTCTTGTAAGAATTTTGGTAAGCTTTTGATGATGGCATTTTTTCAAAAATAAGTCTCAGAATGATCTTGGAATCCTTTTATTTGTAGTAGTAGCCTTGCTGTTGGGGGTGTAGGTCTAACTTATACTAAATGTTCATTGAAACTTTTGTAGAAAGTTGTAGTATTTTAGTCTTGTGCAGTAAATAGATTTTAGTGTGTTTTCTTGAGAGAAAAAGAAAAAAAAGAACACTAGGTGCAGCATTGCATGAAAGTGATAAAAACCCTGTTATCATAATGTGGAGCATTTATGTTAAAATTCTGCAAACAGCAGATATAAATTCTCACAATGTAGGACTAAGTTAAAGATTGTGCTGTCTTATTGCTCAAAGTAAAGAAAATTTCATAAATACGTACAACTTCATTATTTAAAATTTAGCTAATCAGAAACATTTTCTGCTTTTTTGTAGTTAGTCTCAGCCGGCATGATTCCTCAATGGCCATACAGAGTGCAACTACATTTATTCCACCTCCTTTAACAGCTAGATCTGTATCAATGAGAGATATGGGCACAGAAATGTCCCCTATTGCTAGCCAAGAACCTTCCAGAACTGGAACTCCTGTGCAAGCAACAACACCAATTCGTAGTCCGTCCACATCTAGGCCATCTCCACCAGGTAGAACAGCACCAGTTCCTTCTCCAGCAATTCCACCTAATGACCATGTGTATCTGAACAAAGAGTTGTCTGAAAAGGAGCTACAAATGAAAACTAGGAGAGAAATTATGGCTCTTGGTACCCAGCTTGGTAAAATGAACATTGCTGCCTGGGCTAGCAAAGAGGAGGAAGTTAAGGATGCATCGACTTCTCTCAAAACTGTAGCAGCAGAACAATTGACTAAAAGTGTCATTGAAACACGTGCAACTGCATGGGAGGAGGCAGAGAAAGCCAAGTATATGCAAGGTATGTTCTCAAAGTTATTTCTGAGGTCTTGTTTATTGTTTAAGGAGCTTCAGTATTGATCGTTAAGGTGTATCTAATGGTGTTGCACTCTTCCATCTCTCGTGTGAAAAGTCTGGAATGTGTATGGACTGTTATAACTGGACTCAACTGTAGTAACTGTTGAATATTTTATATTGGTTTTTAATTATTTGCCGAACAGTTCAGGGTTAAAAATTTGAAACTCATGCATAGGTGATAAATAAGTGCAATATGATATCTTTTAGAGCTTAAGGGTGTGCTTGTTTGTAGGAATCAATATGGGAAAGGAAAAGAATCTTCAAAGACATGAAGATTCCTTTGTTTAGTTGGAAGAATGGAGGGAGAAATGAGGATTCCTTAGAAATCCTTATTCCCCCAAGTGGGAAAACGATGATTTGAGAGAAATAATGATTCCTCACTCAAGGGTGATCACGATTCCCCCCTTCAAAATGATTAAACTTTTAATTTTTTCTCTTATTCCTAATGTTTTTTTTTATTTTATTTACAAATTAATTTATTAACATTAATGTTTATTTTTGTTATAAAACTTCAATATTATCTTATAAATTATGGTTATTATTATTATTGTCATAATTCTAATTATAAATATATTTTTTATATGTTTCACATGCGTATTAATTTTTAATTTTATTTTATATTTAAAAAAATTAAATTAAATTAAATTTTTTAATTATTAAATGCATAAAATATTTTAATAAAAATAAGTATTTTAAATAAAATTAATTAATTAATATAACATATATTTATATTTAAGAAAATTGAGAAAATATATATGTTAAATATTTAGTATAATAATTATTTATAATAAAATACAATTAAAACTAAAATTAAAGCAAGAAATAATTTAAAATTTTAATCTGTTAATAAATATTAATAAATTTAAATGTAAAAGATATTTTTGCTTAAGCAAAAATAATGAATTACTTTTCATTGATGATTCCATGGTGTAATCAAATAAAGAAAAATTTATTTTTCTTTTCTTTCTCCTTTTCTTTCTTTTCCTCTTTTCTTTTCTTATTCCTTTCCATTTTTGAAAACAAACATGCCTTAAGAAGTAAAGTAGTGTCATGTGCTACCTCTAGAGCTCCTCGCTTTTATACATGCATCTATGGGGACAGATCCATAAAGTGAGAAAAAGAATTTCTATTATCTTTCTTGCGCAATAGATTGGTTTGCTGGAAAATGCCACTTGTTTGCCAGATTAATTGACATATATGGAAATATTAGTCTACTTGAGTAGTTTTTGGTGGCTAGTTTTGAATATATGGTCTGAAGTGTGGTGGCATCACTGCAATTATTTAGGTTCAAAGGCAAGGAAATGAAAATCCAGGCATGGGAGAATCATCGAAAAGCAAAAACTGAAGCTGAGATAAGGAAAATTGAGGTAACTACAGCTTTACTTTTCTCTTTTTTGTGTGTGTGCATGCTTTCTTCCAGTTATATGAAAATACAAATCTACATTTGGAAATGAGCCTAGTAATTGGTATATTACTATCAAAAGGGGACACAAAAACATAAAAAGAATACATTTTTTATTTGCCGCAGTACGGTCTCCACACATAATTTACTCAAAGTCTAATGTTTTGTGTACAATAGTTGAAACTGGAAGTAGACACGCTAAGGAAATAGTTTGACCAAGATGGTTACATCTATGGTATTTGAAACAATAACTATATAGAGCAGCTGATTGTAATTATAATAACCAATATAAAAAATTGCTTTCCTGGACTGATCATCAGTCCAATTTAAGGGAATGCAACATGTTTTCTTAAGTTGGAAGGTCATCACTGCAATGAATCATTTTTTCACCCAGTGCTTTTATAGCTTAAGTTAATATGATTGATTCTCAAACAAATTGCAAGGATGTTATCATGACACTGTATTTGCGTTACTAGAGAAACTAGCTGATGAGGTCTAGCTGTTTGGTTCTCTGTCTTTTGCAGTCTCAACTTCCTGTTCCTTCAGGAGGAAAAGCATAATGACAAGGATATGAACTTGATTTAGAGCAACTGTTTAGGACTTTGTGATATGTGGTTCACTGGCTTTAAGAGGTTGGTGTGATTTCTGAGGTCAGACTGTTGATAGTCTAAGTCAATTTAGCAGTAATTTAGCAGTCGAATTAGGTAGAAGTTTCTTGTGGTTGTTTATTGAATGTTGTTTTTCTTTATCATGTTTGTGGATTGCATATTTAACCAATTTGAACAAAACTGAAAATTGCATGCCATAGTATGGGGAGGACCGGAAGAGAATGCATTGGGCATTTCCACTTCAAGGAGTTTTTCTCTATTAACATGACTCCTTCTGATATTCTCTCTCTTTTGTGCTTTATATTTGTTTTATTATTTCTTCAGCATAGGACCAAAGATGATATAATAGAGCAATATACTAATGAGTAAAAACTGAGTACAATGGTGGATCGGATGAGCAAAAACTACAGAAAAATATTGATCACTCTTCTACACTAGCCATGGACAATAACTCCAGTTCATGCAACCAAAAAACTTTCCAAGAAATAAGACAGCTTCAAAACCTGACCAGCAATTTAGACAAGCCCAACTAGACTATCTTATATTATAACCTCTTCCCAAATATGCTGAATGGAAAAAAGGATGAATATTGAAAGTCCTTCAAAGTAGGTGCTCAAAGAGGAGCAAAAAATCGAAATTTTCCCATAAATTAATGGTTTTTTCCTGTTTTTTAATCTTAAAAAATGCATTGATTTCTCTCTTGCAATAGCATCCACAATAAGGCTAAGATGGTAGACTTCCACAATGATTTAGCTTTCCTTTCCCTTACCAAAAGCACACAAATTCTTCATAAAAAATTTTCACAAGTCTTGGAACGGCCCAGCAAATTTTAGCTTCCTAAAAAGAATAGCAATTGGTCAGTGTAGGAAAATATGAGCCACTTTCTCATCATTTATCTTACAAAAGCCACACTAGATAAAGAAAGGCTTTTATGTGGTTGCTTTCTTGCAGTACACAAGCTGTTTCGATTTTTCCTAAAGCTGCTGACCAAGTCCCTATCAGATATGAATTGAGGTTATTGTTTTTATCATGACTCTTTTTTCTGCTAGTTTTAAACATGCTAATTTTGCATGGTTCCTTAAAAGATTGGCCTCCATGTTGACTTTAAGGCGTTTTTAGGAACATGGATTTGGGCCATATATTGGGGGTTTCAAGCTGGATTGTTATGGCTTTCTGGAAAAGTTTTGTTTCTATTAGTTGAAGTCATACAAAAGTGAGTTTTTACTCTCTCGACAAATTCTGCTTCTGGAATCCTCTTCCAATGAGCAGCTTGATGAAAAAATCTTGGGTAGGCTGTTCACAATATGCCCTTTGGATGAAAACAGAGCAAGTGCTTTTAAATTTTCTCTCCTTCATCCTAGCCACCATTATGATTGTTTAATTTCAAAATGAATCTGTATGGTGCAATAATTTATTGTATAGGCGTATATATGACGTGGTAAACTCATCCTATCAACTCTCTCCAGGCTAATAGGTCCTAGCTCCTTCCATTTTTGTTGAGATAAGGTCACTGCTTAAAAGAGTTCTGGAATAACTGCTTAGACTTCAATTTGCTTCCTGTATAGATATTGCCCGTGAACAGTAATTATGCAACTACTCTTGCTAAATTATGTAAATGTCATCAATGAATTGATTTACTACAAAAATTTGGTGGTAAAACTGAACTTGCATGGAACTTGAATAGTTAATCTGGAATGGATATTGTGGCTTCCAGGTAGAGTTCGAAAGGATAAGGGGGAGGGCGCATGATAGATTTATGAACAAATTAGCAGCCGCAAGACATAAGGCTGAAGAAAAGTATGCGGAGGCAGAAACCAAGAAAAACCGACAAGCAGCAAAAACAGAGCAGCAAGCTGAGCATATTCGCAGAACTGGCCACGTACCTTCCTCATTTAACTGCTGGGGTTGGTGCTCTCAAGTACAAATCACTTTCCATTAAGGTGGCAAGTAGTTCATTCTCAGTTGTCTTTTGTGAATTCTTTTCGTCACTAGTGATTTGTTTTTTTGCGTATCCTATGCTTTAAATACATGTGTTGTGAGTCATATATCTTGCCTTTTGCAGTCCTGATGTAAAAATGAAGATGCTTAATTTACATGTATGTAATGGTGATAGTCTTGTGGAAGGCTAAAATTTAGGATTTCTTTCATGGGACGCAAGTTTTGCGACTTTGTAGCTACAACTGTTACGAGATAAAGCACTAAATGTTAAATACAAGTTAAAGAAATGAGTGGTTCTCACCAAAAGTTATTATTTATTTTCCTAATTATCTACAAAGTTATTGACATAAAATTAAAATGTCAACAATATTTGATAATAAAATGACAATACATACTTGCTAGTTAATATTTATAGGATATTAATATATTTGATAGCTCGTAAAATTTAGTAAATCATGATCCATCTAAAGTGAGTACTTAATTTTTTTTAAGTTATTAGTCGAAAGATCAGGCGACAGTTTAAAAGCCATAATATCTTAATTTTGAACAGAGTCTTTATACTATAAATGAAGAATTAAAATAAAGTTTTGCCAGCAATGCATGTAAGTTTGTTTTAAGCTTAAATTGTGAATACTAGTTGATTTAGCTGATAAGATTGATAAATTAAAAGTTATTATCATACAACTACACATCTTACTTCAATTTCAAGGTAGTTAAACACACACACTCTAAAAAGACGGTGAGAATTCATTAAAATAAACAAGACAAATTAGGCTAAGATTACTAACAAGATTGTAATTATAAACAAATGAACAATTAATTTTAATGTATTTGGAAATAGTACATGCAGTTATGAATTTTGGCCCAAAAACACCGTTGTCGTTGGTTTTGTTTTGTACTTTACATGACTGAATTACTTTCTCGCTCTCTCTAAAATAAATACTCATACAAGTGATTCATTTAGTCTTTTCCCAAAGGGAAAGTAAGCAAATCTGTCTTTCTCACCCTTTATTGTATGTTCTCTTTCTTTTGCTGAGAAAATTCAAGAAACTGAGATAAATTTATAATCTTGATTCTATTGATGCTTCTTAACAACCAAACAGAGGTTTTATTAAACTATGCTATATAAGTTCTTTGATTCGTATTTATATTTTTAATTTAGGCTAGGTTTAGCTTATATGATATTAGGGATGGTCTGTTTTACATTGATTCCTGTTCCCAGATGACTCTAACACCCACCCGAAAACCTGAGTATTCTGATTGACCAAATACCTGGCGAGTCATTCTATAGTCGGGAAGGCACTATCTTCATCAGGATGTTATGATCTCAACCTATGTGGCCGATAACTCTAGGAATACCAATGCCATTGTTTTTCATATTTTCCCCACTATTGAAAAGATGTGGTAACTAACATCCACGATACAAAACCACCTATGACTTCGAACTGCCCGTAAGTGAAAGACGGTTAACGGAATGTGGCTCTTATTGACCACTAGGAGGAAGTCTATAAAAAGGGAAGCTTTCAGTCACAAAAGGGGGTAAGAAAAATTAAGCAGTTATACTGTCAAAATACATTCCCAATTAATTTACTCTTAAATCTAGAATTTAGTTGTTTTAAGGATAGATTCACTCCTCTTAGCACCGACATTTTTAGTTGAGTAGAATAACAGTGCTCTCTAAGGTCTAACTTGTTTACCTCATTTATTTATTATCCATTTAATTTTAGATGACATGTTGGTGGACAATTTGAACAAAGAGAATGACAAGCATATGCATGAAATTTTTGTGGATACTGGCACCAATCTCGAAAGTATAATGAGCAGTTTTTCAACTGTTGCCCAAAATCTGAAGTTAATAAAAGTGAGTGAGCATGTTATAAGAGTTCTTCATTTTGTGCATATGAATATTGTTTCTATAATACTTCTATGTTGGTTAACAAATGGAAGATGAGCTAGGATTTTCTTTTACCTCTTAGTCTGGATTTCTTCACTTTTGGTTCATAACTTTTTTCAAGGCAGGTCCTTCTCCATCAGATACTCTAAGGAATCTCTTGTTTTCATTCTAACAAATGTTGCCGTGACGCTTAAATCCTCATAATGTGCAAATAGATCTGCGTAATCAGACAGTGAAACTAGCAGATGTTGGAATAGGAATCACTTTTGGTTCTCCCCATTGTTTTAGCTATAATCTGTTATTCTTAATGCCTGATTATTTTGACAAATACACATGAATTAACCCCCTCCATCATCAATATACTTTGGCTACTGATCAAAATGTTATCAGAGCAATTAGCACTGAACATTAGGTTAAGAGTGGATTTATGAATTAAAACTTTTAATGTTTTTCTTTATAGATGATTGGAAGAGTATTAAAAAGTTAAAAAATGTTGCATAAAGTTGTTTGAGGTAGTGTTCAAAAGCTGCCATTGTATTTTATTTGGTGAGACCAAACAAGCTTGATATGTATTTTCCAATACCACTTGATTCTTTTCATACCAAAGCTTTCCTCAGAAAATTCTCTCATAGTATTATGTTTTGTTATTTAATCTTCCAGAATCTAACACTGTACTACAAGACACCTAAAATTCTCCTCAGTTCCCCTAAGTACTCGTATCTAGTTATGTGTCATCAGCGGGTTGTATATTTGCTGAAATGGTGATTAACAGGCCTCCATTTGTTGGTCCAACTAAGTTTCATGCAAAGATCAATATTTTCAGTTGTTGTATGTATGGTTTGACCCTATGCACACAACTGTGTGCTAACCATTGATTTGCTCACACAGTTTACTAATATACATCTGTTTGATTTCTTGTATATGTAATGTTCACTAATCCTCGTCTGTTTAATTTCAACATTCTAATATCAATGTTCTCATTTCTTGAGTCAGTTGATGTAGATCTTCTTCAAGTATCAGAACATTACGTGATAAGATCTTTATTCCAAATGGTTAGAATGTTGTCATCTTACCTTGTCAGGTATATAAATATTTGACAATCCAGAAAATGCTGAGCCTGAATCCAAGAAAGAGAATCACAGTTGATGATGCTTTGAACCATTACTACCAAGTGATGTTGTATTTGTTGCTTAGTTCCATTAATTTCCACTTATAAAAGAGCAGTGACAGAGGTAGAGCCTGACATGTTATATTTTCAACCATAAAAGCTATTCCTATGTATATGTCTATGTACTAAATAATTGTAATTTTTGAGAAATCTACTAGTCTTTGTACTCCATTTGTGACTTTTGCTGTAATACAATTATAATTATCAAACAATCGATTGCGATTGATTGGCTCTTGGAAAGCTTTTTTTAATTTTAATAATTTTTATATAACTTAAACTTTATAATATAATATCAATACAAACCTAGTTTTATATAGTTCATTGAATTGATGTTATAACGATTGCAAATTTAATTTTATCATAATTTTAAACATTCAAGTTAATTAATTGTGTGAAATTCATCCTTACAAATTTTTAGAATGAAGTAAAAATATAAACACATTATATATAAATATTAAAGTATTAATATATAAATATAATTTTTTTAGAAAAACAATCAACAAGGAACACAATGATGTAATAAAGTAAAAGAGAGCATATATGAGAGACAAAATAATATATATGATAATTTTATTCACCGAGTGTATACAAAATAAAGAGATTTGCTCTCTTTTTATAGTTACATAATCACAACATGAAGTACATATAGTAATAAATCTACAGATCGTGGATTATAGGTTCTTGAGAGTTATGGAAGATAAGAGATATATGTTATAAATATCAATATTAAATCATGAGTAGGGAGAATAAAAGTTGTAAGTTATGAACATAAATATTTATTTTAATTAATTCATAAAACTCCCTCTTGGATGTTCATAATACATATAACATGTCTTGTTAAATTTTTTACTAGTGATAATCCTAAAAATTAAAAAAATACTAGCAAAGAAAAAGAGTATATTAATATGTCTACATTTTAAAACAAATTTAAAGGTGCAAAAATTGCCTCATTGAAACCTTATTAGGTGTTAGAGTATGTCTTAAAAGTCATTTTGTATTGTCTGCTTCAGGAATACATTTTGTTTTGTATATACATTATATGTTAATAAAAAAAGAGTTCTTTATTTATAAATATACGTTGTTTTTTTTATTTAGTTATACATATAAATAAAGTATATTTATGAATTGTTCAAATAATTCGTTTAATGGTTAAATGATATTATCAAAACCGTTTCTTATAGCGGTGATATTGATTGGGCAACGATATCGTATAATAGACATACTAAATATCACCGATAAATATCATGAAATGATATTAATATGGGTAATATGATGGTCACGTTATTAGAATATTAGTATGGAATAAATAGTTGGAGAACTATTTATTTAAATATGATTACACAACAATAAATCATATGGTATTGCATGTAATCAATGATTTATCGTGTAATTATACTAGTATACAATGTTATTTTTTAACCTGAAATATTATTAACAAATTCGGTATAAATGTATGTGGTTAATATGGTGAATAAGTACGAGATTAGTTACGTCTTATATGATAAAATCAGTTTGGTCACGTATTATTTGCATTTAGAAATGTGCGATGGTCAAGAAAAGATTCGTTTACTTAATACACATTGGATCAGAGTTTTTATTAACTCGATTCGGATTTGAGTTTCTAGACGAATATCAATAAATGGCTGAAAAAATAAATTTTTAGTTAGAGTAATTAAATATCATATGAAAGAATTTGTGGTGATATAGATCGATGATTTATAATTTTATTAGTAAAAAATTTTGACGTACCATGAACTCTAAATAGATTAGAATTAGACAATGGAACGACTTTATTTACATAGTATGTGCAATTAAAATGGAGATTGATGAAATATGACTTCATTATGGATTAAAGATTATGACATATTACTAAATATTAACTATACTTGTTGAACAATAGAAGAGTTCGATAATCTTGAAAAGTTTGGAATAAATTTATGACTATTTCATAATGAATTTATTTAGTCACACTAATAACCAAAAGTAATGAGAAGTATTTAGAAGTAATAATATTATGAGGAACAAACACTAGTATTTTTGGAATAATATTTAGGCTGAAATAAATATATATAATTATTATATATATTTATACATTTTTCAAAGTGTTTAAAAAATTTTTCTTGAGTTTGCTTTGAAATATAATTTAAAGTAAATTACATGATCAAATTGATAATATTAATTATCAAAGCATCTAAGTAAAAATTTATAATTATAAGATAATTACACATTAGCTCATGTATATATACTTAATTACACTCTGGTTAAAAGTTAGTCAAATATTTGTATTTAAGTTCAAAGACTTAAATATATAAAATGAAAATTAAAAGAATGATCATTAGATCCATGACACATATTCATCTTTTAACTAAAAGTGGGGGCATATGTGAAAAATTATGGTTATGTTTAAGTATATATATGGCTACCTTTGTCAATTATGTATAAATAAAAATTCTTGCCATAAATCCTAGAATTCTCCCAAGTTGGACTAGCTTCTTCGAATCCATTGGTTGGTGCAAATTGTAGAGACTTCACATAATTAAATGTTTTCTATCATCCTTTATTAAGTAACTAGCAAAAACTCATCCAAAATTGCCATTTATGTATATATGGGATAGATGTTTATATAGCACACCATGTGCTTATGAAAATATTTCAACGAACACATAATTTATTTTTAAGCATATCATAAGTATTTCAATCCAACATTTGAAAAATTCAAAAAGATAGAAATTTAGTGAGAAAAATAGTATAATATATAAATTTCTTCCATATTAATTACATTTCTTAATAAGTATGTTCCTTCTTATCTCAACTTAAGTACTTCAAAATTTTCACATAAATCTTTAAGTTGACACATCTAATTTTTTGTAAAAAAAATTTAAAATTTTGTAATTTCTAAATAGATTTGCAAGATTATCACTTGAATTTATTTAGTGAATATCTATATCACCACCCTTTTGAAATTCATGTGCCTAAAATAATATCGGTGAATTATGATTCATTCTACTTTTTTATATAACCTCCTTTAATTTGTGCAATGTAAGTAATGATATCCTTATATAATGTTATACAGTTATCTTTAATCCAAGACAATCCATATGTTTCATAAATATGTTATACCGTTGATCTTAACCAAATGCTATCAGGACTTACTTCATGGATAACAAATATTTCTAAATGATTTGAAGAAGTGGTGACCATATTTGTTTTATAGTTTATCATGATACAGTAGTGTTATTATTGGTAAACCAATAACTTGTTTGTGATTGAGGTTTATGTGGATTATAGAGTTATTTAACATCTACATATCCAATTAGTTACAATTTTGATTTATTTGGATAAAATAAATCTATGTTGATTATTCCACAAAGATAGTGTAATATACTTTACACAATTCCAATGCTTTTGAGTTGGTGTAAAACTATATCTTGCTAATGAATTGCCTAAAAAAATAATATCAAATCGAGTACAATTTGTAAGATAAATAAGTGCACTAAATGCACTCAAGCATGGCATTTTAGGACCAGGAATCTTTTTACCATTTTCACTAGGACAAAAAAAGATCTTTCTTCTAAGTAAGCATAAGTTTCAATTCGACTTAGAACCATGTAGAACCAAACTGGTTGATTCATTTTTCAAACAAAAACTAATTTTTTTAGGTTTAGTTTTGGTATAAAAAATAATGAACCAATTTTTTTTATTTAATTCCAGTTTCCAATCCTATAGAATTAAAATCGAACTAATAAACTCATTTAACCAAACCATTTTAACTTGATCTAATTCAACCCATACCTAGCCCAAACCTAAACCCTACCTATAAAAATAAAATAAAACAACCATAGATCCTCAAATCAATTCATGAAGGTTGAAACATCAAACACTAAAATCTTTATTCTTGAAATGGCAAAGCCATTACGTAAGCTAAATTTCTTCCTCAATTGATTATTCTTCAATTGATTTCTTCAAATCCTAAAACAATTGACTTATTCTTTTCTGGTTTTCTTCTTTAATCTTTGCTCATCTTTTTTGTCTCTTCTAATATATCACTTGAGCCAAATTTCTTGGGCTAAAAGATTTGCCATTTAACTGTAGATGCAAAGGGAAGTGTTATACTTTAAAGAAGTTTGTTTGTAGAGCTACTCATACTCTTGTATTATTGTATTAAAACTTATCCATAATAAACTCTTGGAAATAACAAAGCCACACTTTTTAAACCTAGTGAGAGGAGGAATGTGGATTAATGTTTTTGATTGTGCTCATACTTTTGCTGAATTTTGATTTGAAAACCATTTGCCCTTTCATTTATTGGTGATTGAAAAACAATTTAATTTATAATTTGTATTGGTTTTCATTTTTGATCTTCATTTGCATTATTAGTAATAAGAAAATAGTTTAATAAAGGTATTGTAAGTAAATTATTTCTGGTTTGCACTTTTATCTGTAAGAATTTTGTTTATTTATGTAAATGTGATTATGTGGTAACTATGTATGCAATTTATATTTTATTTTAGAAATGGTACTTACCTATAAAATTATATATAAATTAAATATGTTGCATTAAAAATAAATGGTTTATTGCTAATTATAAGTTGAAAAATACAAGTTACTTATCATAAATGTTAAAAAGAAAAAACACCATTGCATTAGAAAAAACCATATTGATAATTCTTATTATGGATTAAAAATGCAAGTTACTCACCATGGATATATACTTTCATAGAAAAACAATAAGAAGGCAAATGCATATATGCTTTTTATTAAAATTGCAAATAATTGAAACATGGATGAATTATTGAACAAATTTAATGCTTCTGAGTTGTTATAATTCTATTACATTTTATCTTTTTATTTTTTTCATAATCAAAGCCATTATAAATTTTTTGTTATAATGGAATGAATGCATTTTGTTATATGTCATATCATACTTATTATATGTTACTAGTGCAACATAAATTTCTTTTAATTGTTAAAGATAAAATTTCTACTTAAGTGATCAATCATTGGAATGAATATTATATTTCTAATTATTTTTTGTTTTAATTTTAGTTACTAATTTAAAATGCATCTAATTTATAGTTTTACAATAGCAAAGATGGATGCTAGTATTGTAGATAGTCAAGCTACTTCTAAGATGAATAAAACTTAAAAAAATACTTCCGATATTTGGGATCATTTTGAACACATAAATAATTAACACATTATTATTACAAAAAATACGAAGTGTAATTATTGTAGGAAGGTTTTAGTGTACAAAATTCAATAGTGTACTTTTTGTAATGACAAACACCTTGATATGTGTCTTAAGTATCATTATAATACAGATAAGAATTAAACATTTTTTGTAGGCAAGTCATGTGGTACTAATGATGATAGTACTTTTACCATATGAAAATTTGATTGAAAGTGTTATAAGGTGATGCTTGCTAAAGCTATTATAAAAGATAAGTTACTCTTTATTGTAGTAGAGTATGAAAGTTTTAGAGAGTTTGTGTGTGCTTTACATCCTTAGTTTTAATTTATTTCTCACTTTACTAATTTTAGGGATTATATGATAGTATATATAAAAGAGAAGACTTATTTATAAGAATGCTTAAAATCTATGAATACAAGAATTGCTTTAAATATAGATATTTGAATTTCTATTTAAACTTTTAGTTATCTATGTTTCAATATTCATTTCTTTGATAATAATTGGAAATTACATAAAAAAATTCTGAATTTTGTTAAAATGTCTGATCATAAAGAGAAAGACATATAAAAAATGATAGAATCATGTATTCAAGAATGGTGTATCAATTGATAGAGTGTCTACATTTATAATAGAAAGTATTAGTTCTAATGATATAACAGTTGTATATTTGAAAGATAAGCTTCTAAACTTAGTTTTTGATAGGGTCTATCTTTAAATGAGATGTTTTGCCTATATTTTGAACTTGATTATTAAAGATGAGTTTGAAAAAATTAATAACTCCATTAAATGATTCATAGTGTATTGAGATATGTGAGAAATTCTCTGGTAAAGGCTCAGTAATTTAAATTTTGTGTTGAAAGAGATAGGATCACCAATAATGGTAAAATTTATCTTGATATTTCAACTAAGTGAAACTTCACTTACCTAATATTAGACATGATCATTAAATTTCAAAATGTATGTAAAGAAATTCTGTCTTGCCATTAAAAACATGTTGGCATCATTATAAGTCACATCTAATGGTTATGTCACATCCTTACTTGCATGAATGAATGGGAAACTTATATAGATTCTTACGTTAAAAGTAAGTGTTTGAAATAAAAGGAAGGTTTGGTAAGTATTATGGTAATGTTGATAAGTTTTACATTATGGTTGTCATTGCAGTTGTATTAGATCCTAGATACAAGACGCATGTGGTTAAGTTTTATTACAATAAACGTTTTGGTAATGATAATACAAAGATTAAGGAGAAATGTGCACATTTGAAAAATGACTTATAAGGTTTGTTTTAGTTTTGTGAATGTGGTTGTAGAAGTTTTAAACAAAGCCATTTGTCTTAAAGCTCAAGTGAGATAAAAGAGAATGGCAGTGTTGGTGGCAATGATGATGACATACAGATTCAAGATAAATTAATGAGGTTTATAAGAGATGAAGAAGATGTAGAGTTTAAATTAGAGTAGAAAAGTATTTTGAAAAAGCTTATGAAGATGATAGGAAAAAAATCTTGATATCTTGGCTTAGTGAAAAACTAATAAGTTCAAGTACAAGGTTCTTTTTCAGATTATAATAGATATATTGACAATTCTTGTTTCCATTGTTTACCTTGAAGTTGGCATTCAATACATTGAGTTATGTGATTGACTCATTTTGAAGTCGCTTAACTTCAAAAATGGTATAATCATTGATTTTTACTCAAGATTAGTTAGAGATGCACCAGTACTAATAAATATTAAATGAAAGACATGATTCTAATAAGGTTGCTTATGTAATTTATTCAAAAGAGAAATGTACATGGTGATGAATATAGAGTATATGAATGAAAAAGACTTCGGAATTTAAAAAGTGAATAACAAACAACTAAAGTTATTTTCTTGTAACATGGTTTGCATTACTTGTTTTGAAATAAATACATTATTTATAATTTTTACTTGTTAATGTTTAAATTGCTACTACTTTTTGGTAGATGTTGGGTGTTAACATTTTGTTTGGAAATAAAAGTGTTAATGTTGTTATTGATATTGTTGGAGTTGCTGTTGCTTTTTGGTAGGTGTTCGGTGCTATTGTGTTGCAATTGGTTATTGACTTAGTGACACTATATTTTTGTCATGCATTTTTCTTTTGAATACATTATTTAATATTAGAATTTATGGTTGTGTAATTTTAAATGATTTGATGTCACTGTTGTTGGGACATAATTAGCTAAGTTAGCAACTATCTGTGGAAGCTACAGCTGCATATTTGAAGTTCAATTTGAACAGTTTAGTTTATGCTTTGTGGGAATAAAATTAGCATAAGTGTAAGATGTTGATGTTGGTAGTTTGTTGTTAATATGACAAATAATACTTCTTTTCTCATTTTAGAAAATGAACAAGTTTTACTGATACTGGATTGGGTTTGGATGTTGCTAGTGAAAGATGTAATAATGGGTTGACATTATTCTACATGCATCATTCTTTGGTTTTGTTGAATATAACTAGAAATATAGATGTGATTTACTCTTTACTACTTCAAAGAAGTCACACCTTAACCCTAAAAAATTGAAATGTGACAATCACTATTTAGGCTCGAAATTGGCCCTATTAACTTGGAACGTCCTTGAGAGTCTGCAAGGCTTACTAAAGTCATTCCTTATAACCAAATTATGTATCCAAACACATGTACCATTTCAATTCAATTCATTTTTATAATAAACTTAATTGCAAATTGGGCAGTATAATGACATAAACACTTGTAAAATCCCTTGTATACTATTTATTAAAATAATACATTTAATAGATTCTCCATCTAAGTATTATCATAATAAAACATTAATTTGAATTAAATATTTAGCATGTTATAATTGCAACACATGCTATCTAAATACTTTCATCATATAAAATCATCTATCTAGTTTATCTTTAAAATTCTAAGTCATAAATATCTTATAATAATTTCCTTCAAATACAAACTAAAATTCTCAAAGTACAATATAAAGTTTTAAATACAAATTTTGTTAAGCTACCAAAGGACTCAAATAGAATAAGAAGTAAGATAAGAGAATTCTACAGAAAAAGCTATGATCACCTAAATGTCACACCACGTATAAATCTACATGCACTTTTTAACCTAAGATTGAAGACGAAGAGAGGTGAGTATATAATATTTAATGAGTAAATCATTACAAAAATAAAAGACAAAGAGAGGTGAGTATATAATATTTAATGAGTAAATCATTACAAAAATAAAAGACAAAGAGAGGTGAGTATATAATATTTAATGAGTAAATCATTACAAAAATAAAATGTAGGTAATAGATATTAAGATACTACAATATACAAAACAAGAAAAAAAAAAACTGATTCTTATTTCACGATACATTTTAAACAAAATTTCAGACCTATGTGTTTTCTTTATAAACAATTGGGCTAGCCATTTTACTTAAGTGTCACTTTGACCTAGGATAGATACTTAATCCTATCAGTAAACTTATTCATGTGAACAAAAAAGAAAAATTCATACATTTGTCATAAAAGCACAAAATTATAAAATTATATTATCGTTTTACTTTTTAATCAATTAAATATTTTTTAAACAATTAAATATTAATATCCAAGAAAAATAATATTGCATGTCTCCTAATATTGGCCGAAGTAATCATGTGGTAATAATCATGACTGTTTTCATATTACTACTCATTAGTGGGCTTATCTAAGATATATTTTCCTTACAAGTCCTATTTAGTGCACACAATCTACTATACAGCCTTTCCATAGGTCTATTTATAGGTTACTTCCTATAGCAATAGAGTACCAATACTAATACCAATACAAATAAATCAATACATATAGATCAAATCATTTCAATTATAACACATTTAAACCCCAGGGGCCATTCTCATAAATCAAGCTCATCAATTGTATCGCAACAACAACATAAATCAAAATTATAGATCAATAATTCATTTAATCATAAACTATTATATCCCAATATCCATTTTGTATTTATTATAGTTGGTAAAAACAAAACATTATTTCAAAATATCCATTTTATATTTATTATAGTTGGTAAAAACAAAACATTATTTCAAAATAATTTTGAAAAGATTTAAAATAATATAATAATTTACTCACTATTTAAGAAGAGTATGCACTCCTCTCTTTTCTTTTAATCTTCATGTTTGCTTTGTTCTTTACTTGAGGTATTACTGCCTAAAATTTTATATCTATATATATATATATATATATATATATGTAACACTATTAATTCCTAAACTTATTATTATTATTTTTTTATAAATTATATGTGTGCATAAGGTATTTAATTTCCTATGTTAACATATAGATTAAGACTCGGGCCTTAAAAAAAATTTTGTAAGTCACTATAATTTTATTTAAAAGTGACCTTTTAGGGCTCATTTTGGCTAGTTTAAAGTTTGAATTTTAAAATATATCTTCTTATGAATTAAACTAGATTTAATGAGCTTTTTAACAATTTTTGAATTATTCAATTTAAAGGTCATTTGGTAATTTAAAAATAATTTAAAAAATTTAGAACAAAATCTATCTTCTTTTTCCTTTTTCTCAAAAATCAAATTTTCAATATATCAACTAATGTCTCTAAAGGTTCCAACAACAACAATATGCTTCGTCACTTCTATTCACTTTAACAATGTTTTTCTCCTCAACATTTGGCCATATGCGAAACTTACTCTGACTAAATTTTTTCAATTCAACTCCATCCTCATTTTAAGTTTATAATCATAAAAATCAAACTTCTAACTTTCAAATCATCATCAATTTGTATTGTTCTCAAACTACAAAGCACAAATTTAAATAACTACATACCAAATCATTGTTATCAAAAATCCATTTTCAACTTTGAACAAACTAATCAAACAATTGAAACTAAAGCTTTTAGAGAGTTAGAAATTTACCTAGAATTCAATGCTTGGAGGCTATAGGATTTTCATTAACCTTTTTTAAGGTTATAATAAATTTTTTTTTAATCTATCAATTCTCCTATGTAAATTAAGATAATCGAAAACTCATTAAATTTATAAATTAAATGCATTTATTATACTAAGCATACAAGTATATTCCTATCTTATATAGATTTAATAGCATTTAATATTATGTCAAAAGCATAAATATTCTTTTTCAAGACATTAATATGCTATCAAAATATCTAACAAATGGCCAATTAATTAAAAGCACTAGGAACAATGAAGAACACTCAACCAATAACCAAAAACATTAATAAATTCAAAAATGCAAAAACTAATTCATGTTAATTTTGCTGCATCATGGTTTTATAATACAAAAATTAGTTCTTAATGTAATAAGATAAAAATTATCATAATTAAGTTCAATATCCCAATACAAAATTGAACTTTTTTTCTATTGATAAATGTTTTTCATACCAAATCCAAGCTTCTTGATAATCTTTCCCTCTTTTCTATCTTCTTTCTTTCTTGATGGCTCTATTTCTTTTCTATTTTTCATCTTTATTGTCTTTTTGATGGCTACCTAATTTAATTGTCATTTCTTCCTTTTAAAAAGAAAGAAAATATGGTAAACAAACAAAATAAAAAAAATGGTCCATTTTAGTACATTGAGGCTTTGGCTTTCTAGTGTTGCAACCCTTAGCCTTAATTACCTTGAGGCCGTGACCTTTAAGTTATTGCCTTCAATGTTTTCTTTTTGTTTGGGGCCATGACCTTGTCTTTCAAAGTTGCAACCTTATAATTTTTGTTTTATTTTTTCTTATTTGCTTTCTAAAGCTTTTTTTTTTTTACACTCCAAAGCCTATTATTTCATGAATTCATTTCCTCCTACATATATATAAATAAAAAGAATAAAAATGTATCAAAAGTAAATAAATAAAAGGATGAACAAGCAAAATATTAAAGATAAACGTATAAAAAAAGTTATACAAAAATGATGCTAAGAGTACAATAAAATAAAAATAAAGCAAATTATAATACTTAGATCAAATTTATCTATTTCATGCAAGGGACATGTTATATTATATGCTACCAAGTTCTTATCATATATATTCAACTTCATAACTTGTTTTTGGCCAACAACCAAATATTTCTTATTTAAGAATTTTTAGTTGAGTTATAAATGTTCCAATTGTACTCTTATAAAGATATAATGGATTTGCAAAGAAATCTTAAAATTTATATTGGCTTTGATTCTCTATCCATAATTAGATATGTTGAACCTTTTATAGGAGATCTTTTTACCATAACATTAGTAAATTGCCATTTTGATAAACAAGTTTTTCCATTGTTAGAGGGAGAAAAGACCAAAATAAATTTTGACATAAAATCACGTAGAAGGCATCATTGTTATATTATCTTGATCCTCTTACAAATTAATGTGAACTTGAAGTTTATAGGACCGTTAATTTATAAAATAATGCAATCAAATTCCAGATGAATTTTCTAATTCAAGAGAAATAATAAGCATGTGATGAGATCTCTGAAAGATAACACGATAAAACTAATGAAAGTAAAATAGGTTGAAATTGTGGAAGGTTAATTAGTTCAAAAGACGACTTGTCAAAAAAGGAGAACATAAGAAAAGTTACAAAAGAAAAATAACAATGTTAGTAATTGGCAGCAAAAAATGATCAATTAAATATATCAACCTTATTGCCTTAGTAGAAGAAGATTTAACAACACCTAAAGACACCCTAATTTCTCTTAAAAAGACAAAAAATATTGAGATTTCAATTGACTATATTGGTACCAAAAAATATTGGGACGAAAATAAAATTATTATTGATAATATATTTTTATTTGTTATTACTCATAGTTTTACAAAAGATGATTATAAGAATCTTAATCCATAAATTGTGGTGAATCTCAACAAAGAAATGATTAGCCATAATGGAAAAAAAACTATTCAAATAAAGGTAAATTCACTTGCAAAATATAGAGTTTTTGAACCTATAGTCCAAATACTTAAAGATATCAAAATTATTGAACATAAATAGGTATTTCAAAGAAAATAAAATAAAAAAAATTAGATTGTGAAATATAAAGCAGTATTAATAACACAAGATTTTTCTCAAATACCTGTTATTGATTATAAAGAGATATATTTTCCTGTGGTGGATGTAATCATATTTTGATTTTTGGTGAGCCTCTTAACTTTAAAAGGTTTGATATGCATTTGATAGATATAGCAACTTCATTAACCTATTTATCAATTCATTAATAGGATATCCTATTTATCAATTCCAGAGCATTTTGTTTACAATTATGCAATTTTTTTCTCATAGATTCATAAGAATTAATTTAACTAAAATCTTACATGATTCAAGCAAAATTTTAAAAGATTTTTATGGACATAAAACTATTTACTAGTAAGTGTCAAGCCATGAACATACTTAATAACTTTTTTATATTTCAAACCAAATGATGAGAATTAATATCGAGTTTACAAAAATTTTTTGTTTTACATGCCATTTGAATCTATTACAAGAGCAAAAGATGAAGTATAACTTATTTAAGATATATTTTTGTAACATTTTAATTAAGTTATTCAATGTGATTTCTACATAGTTATATATTTTAATTAATTATTTTTTTTATTTTAAAATTTTTATTTCTAATTATTTTATGTTAGATTTTTTTATTCTTATTTATTTTAAATTAGGACTTTTAATCCTAATTTTTTAATATTTTAATTGTAAATTTTATATAAAAGGGCTTAATCAATGTTGTAATTTGAGAAATTAGATTTTATTTAATTAAAATTATGAGAATGATTTTTTTTTTTTGATTTTAGAGAGAATTTTGTGAATTTATCAATAGATCTCTCTTATGATATTCAATCCTTTTTTTATACTTTTAATTCATAATTAGGAAATCATTGAGTTCAGGTCTTTATTCTTAGTTCTTGGTTTCTTTAGTTATTGGATTAGAGTTTTTTAATATGAATTTTAGTTTTCTTGAGACTTGAATTTCAATTCAAGTTATTGGATTTCAATATTGATATTCTTAATGTTTGAATCACCAAATTATAAGTAATATTAGTAAAAAGAAAAGTAAAAATATAAAAAACACTTATCACCTTGTAACATAGAAAGTTGAGTTTCATAACATAAATATTATATGTTGCACAGTCCTCAAATTATGGGCTATTACTTCACCCTGTGTGAATCAAAACAATCCAAATTATGGAATTAACAACTCCAAGAAAAATTGTTAATGCTAATAATAAATTTTGAAAGGTCTTTTGAAAAACATATTCTTTAGACCTTAGGGGTAGATTCATCATTTCATTCATGGGTTTGCATTTTCATGCATAAACATTTATTATAAAATTTTTGACATGAGATTGAGGCTCAATATTTAATTTCTTGAGTTGAAATATTTAGTATTATTTTTTGTAAAGAAGTTATAAGTTCGAATGTCGATTAGGTACCAAAATATAATGAAATAATAATAAACACATAGGGGAGGGGCATTTTGATATATTTTTGTCTCATTTCTCCTTCTAAAAACATGGAGGGAAATAAAATTTCCCATCTTTCTTTATCTTCCCTCTCTTGGCCAAACTTAGCCTCCATTCCTTCTTTAATTTTTTTTCTTCTTTTGTTTCATTTTCAACCATAAATCTCGCTTATTTAATTCAAAATCAAACATTCTGTAGCTCTTTTTTGCTTCCTAAAGCTTTTTTTTCAAAGATTAGAAAGATTATATTTATTTAACTAAAATTGAAAAAATTTATCTTCTCTTTAATTTTTCAAGAAAAGAGATCTTATCAAGAAATCTTTCTTGCCTCATTCAAATATTCTTTTTATACTTCCAATTCATAGTTAGTGAATCATTAGTTAAGATCTTTACCATTAGTTCTTAGTTCCTTTACTCTTTAATATGAATTTTAACTTTTTTGGATTTTGAATTTTAATTCAAGTTTTTAAGTTTTAAAATTGATATTTTTGGGTTCGCATCAATTTGATATTAGAGCTTCTGTTCTAAAATTAAGCTTTAAATTCTTTTTTATTTTTTTAAAAAAAGATAAAAGATAAGTTACTATTTATCACACTATTCATAAATATTGTTCATCAATAGCATTGTTTATCTAATAAATTATCGCGTATCTTTTAACTTTTCTTGTTAAATCATGTCTTTTTATTTTATCAATATCCATTTTTATTCATTCAACTCTTGTTAGGGTCAACTAAAAAAAAATGGGATAAACAAAAAAAAACTCACTAGAAAAAGAAAAGCAATAAAGTAAAAAAAAATCAATAGCAAAAAAATAATAATAATAAAAGAAGAGAAAAAAAGAAATGGAAGTTGCAATAATGAGGATAATTTGTATCTTTATAAGAGATTCGATTCTTTGTTATTTTCATAATCAATTCATTATCTTTGTTTAATTGTGATTTTTTTTTTCAGTTTGTTTATTTCTAAAATTTAGTTTCATTATCAATTGCTTACTTTTGTGTTAGTTTGAATACTATAAAAAAATCAATTAATTAAATTTATTTAGTTCGATAAAAAATTAAAAGAGGAAGTTAGAGCAGTAAAAGGTAAGAGAATGTGAGTCTATTATAGATAAAAGTCAATTAAAATGAAAATACAAGTATGATGGCATAATTTGAGTGCAAACATGTAAAAGAGTATAGTAAGATTTATTACTAATGCTTCTTTGCAGTTATTAAATATATCTCACAAAGGTGACTCATCCAATAAGGAAGATCGAGGAAGGTTCTTTTTGCATTAAAAGCCATCCAATAATAATTTGAAAAAATGAATGTAATGTTTAATGAACTAAAAAAAAAAATGGATTGGCAAGAAAATTCCTTTGATGTTTTACAAAGGGGACAAAATAATTGAAAGTCTAATCTTAAAAAAAAAAAAGATAGGTATATACTTGAAAGATTTTGAAAGAGATAATTAGGATGAGAATGTAGATAAAGAGGATAATGAGTCAATATTTAATATAGGTAGATTTGTATTAAAATTTAGAAGATGTGATAGTGGAGTTAGGAAAGAACATAAGAGCCAAGATATAGTAAATAAAAGCTTTTGGAATATTAAGATGAAAATGCTTTTTTTTTTTTTTTCTAAAGGCAAAATGATCTGTAAGTCTACATAAAACGGGAGAAGAAAGTAGAGTTGATATTATTAGTACATGCTTTAAATCTAATAGTATTTTAAATATTTGACATATTTACATCATAACAATTTGATTTATATATATCATTTGATTATTTTATTGTTACATGTTTATGTATTTAATAAATATAATAATACCCTTAAAATAGTAAGGTTAATTAGTTGGATACTATTTATAAATATTTTTAGTTAAGTATTATTATAAATAAAATAATAATAGTATATAAAAACTAGTATACATGGTGACTGATAACAATATATGTGTGTTATGATATTAAATATCAAGTCAATATATAGATATAAGTTAGTGAACTAATATACTAGACTGACTTATCAAAATAATACTACATGTATCATTATATAAGTGTCATAAGTGATTCTCATAATGACAACAGTATATGTGATTCTTGGATTTGAAATTACTATAGTTTTTAACATAGAGAATGGCGCATTTTGACATTTTTAAATATTATCTGTAACAAGATAGATTATAAAAGAAATAATCAAATATATTATAACTCGTGTAGAGGAATTTGTTCTTTTTATATAATAAAAGTGATATCTTAAACCTTTTGATTGAGTGAGATTTTTAAAAATGCATGGTTATACTCAAATAAATCAATATGTAATATCGACTTTATTTGATAGAATACGTCTACTCGAGATATTAAAAAAATATAAAATTAAACTATACAAAAATGACACATCTCATGTCTTGTATTTAATGAGACAAAAAAAAAAAAATTGAATTATATGATAATATTGAGCATGGATAAAGTGATGTCAACCACTAATATTTTAATTACTTTTGTAGTCATGATGTATTGTTAGGTACCGCTTATTACTTGTAAAATTAAAATTAAATTTTAGTATTATTGCAAACATTACAAGAATCTATTAGATTATACATTAAAATGGAGAATAATAATAATAATAATAATGCTAATAATAAAAATAAAAATAATATAGAGAGAAAATTCTAAATAAATTTAGAATTCGTTAAACTATTTGAGTATTAATTTTGATTAAACTCATTATATAAAAATTGGACTAAATTTATTAGTGCTTACTTTACAAAATAAATCTGACTTTACAAGAAAGTCTAACCAAATAGGTTAAATCTAAATTAAAGATCTAAAATAACAATATAAATGTGTAATATTTACGTCTTAAAGGTGTGTTTAAAATTTATTTTTGTGTACTTGATCTTGACTAAAGAAGAATGCATAAAACATCACATACTCAAATTATAGGAATTAATACTTCAAATTAGATTCTCGATCGTGTGTATATCATAAAGATACAGAGGTGATTGATTTGTATTCGTATTTTGACAAAATTATCTAATTAGAGATATATACGTATTTACTGCATTGAACTATATACTTATGATAATAATCGAATTTTTTGTATGGATCTTGAAAATCAAACCATATATTTTGTTTATTTTAATTACATATATATACTGATTTGCCTACAAATATTTGATTGCCACAATTATTCATAGGAGAAAAGGATAAAATTAGTTGTCATTGAAATTTACTTATTATTTGATTATATGGTAAGATCAATTAGTGATGAATCGAAGGAGAAATCATGATAGATCTATTGAGTTTTAAAGTAAATTAAAAGCCATTATGAGAAGGAGTTTATTGAGTTTTGAGGTAAGTTAAAAGCCATTATGAGAAGGAGTTTTACTCCTAACTATTATTATAGAGATTTGTATCATGAAAGATCTATATTGGCCATGATTAAGGCCAATATAGACGAAGATAGGAAATTATTATGGCTAGATTTTTAAATAGGCTGAATCTTGATATAGTAAACATATAGAGTTATAACATTATGTAAAATTAGAGAATATGGTGCATATAATTATGAAGGTAGAGCGACAAGTTAAATGGAAGGAAAATTGGCTAACTTAGAATTTTAGTCTATTTTTTTATAAAAGACTAATTGGAGGAAGGATAATAAAATTGTTTCTAAGTACAAGTTTAAGCCACCTAAAGGAAAAGAAAAGATGCTCAATAAAGGTGAAAGTAAATCCAAAACTCAAATTTGTAATCGTGATATTAAATGCTTTCGTTGTTTGGGTATAAGGTATATAGTTTCTTAATGTCTAAATAAGAGAGTTATGCTTTTGCGAGACGATGGAAAGTGGAAACCAAAAGAAAAAGTAAGGAAAAGAACAATGCTACCACTAGAAGATGTTAGTAATGGTAGCGTAGAGTTTTCCCATTAATGGTGGAGCACTTATTATTAAGCATGTATTGAGTATATAAATTGAATAAGAAGATAATAATCAATAAAGGGAAAACATATTCCATATTAGATGTTATATCAATAATAAGGTATGTAGTATGATTATGATAGAGGGCGTTATGCTCATGTGGCTAACACTATAAGCAAACTATAACATATAAGCAGCGGAAAAACCAAATTATTTATTATTTGCTTATTAGGATCCATGTGATAAATGTTAGTGTTATGCGCGCGCGCACACACACACACACACACACATGTAATGAAATGGATTTGACTATACCTTTGTATTAAACGACTCGTTAAACTACAAACACAAATTTAAAGCTTATTCATATTTATAGTATCCACATGATTGAGAATCAACTTGGAGTGCTAACTCTTATATTTAAAGTGTCGATTACTTTTCTGTATTTTTTTTTCTTAAAAGAAAAATGCGTAAAAGTAAAAATTCTATGCATACTTTAAAACACTAAAATATTATATATTTATAATGTTATTTTAGGATTTTGGTTTAACTTAAATTATTAAATTAAATTTTCTTTTAAAACCTAATCTATTTAGTAAAGTATATACTAACAAACTTAGTTTAATTTTCATATTATAAATTTAGCTAAATTCAATACCAAAATAACTCATTGAGTCCTAGATAAATTTAGGTCCTAGATAAATTTAGGATTCTCCACATATATATATATATATATATATATATATATATAAATTCATCTTTATAAATTAACATTACTATTATTTTTTATTTTAATATATAATCCAATAGATTCTTGTAATGTTGGTAATAATATTAAAATCTAATTTTAGTACCATAAGCAGTGAGCAGTGTCTAACAGCACATCACGACTACTTAAGTGATGAAAATGTCAGTGGTACGACATCTCCTTATTCATAATTAATGTTACTGTGTAATTTAATTTTTTTGTATTAAATATTTCAATTGAACACGTGGCATGAAATGTGCTATCCTTATATAATTTAATTTTTATATTATTTTTGATATCCTAAGTAAATTTATTCAAACGAATAAAATCAATAATACATATTGACTTATTTAAGCATGGTCACGCATTTTATAGTTTTATTCAATCAAAAAACTCATAAATATCATTCATATTATATAAGATGGATAAATTTTATTTTAATTATACATATCTTTTTGCATGAGTCATAACATATCTAACTATTCTTTTATAGTCTATGTTATTGCAGATGATATTTGAAAATATCAGACTATATCATTTTTAATGTTAGGAGCCATGGTGACCTCAATTTCAAGGATCAAATATACTATTATTATTATAAAAATTATATATGATACTCATAGAACAATTTATGTAGCATTCTCACAGTGAGTCAGTTCAGTACTTTAGTTCACTAACTTGTACCTATATGTTAACTTGATATCTCATAATATAACACACAATATATTTTTATCAACCACTAAATATAATAGTCTCTATGCAATATTATTTTTTTATCCACAATAATGTTTGACTAGGAACATTTAAAAATAATGTTTAAATAATTGAACATGCTATTTTAAGGGTATTATTATATTTTTCAAACACATAAATATGTAATAATAAAATAACAAATAATATATAAATTGCTAATATAATAGTATATAAGAAATAAATACGCTAAATATCAAAGAATATAGTATATACCAACAAGCATTATTTTAATTGAGAAATTAAATTTACCTACCATGAAGTATCTTACGTGTTATAAATTGTAATGATTCAATAAATGAGAGGAAGTATAAGTAACAAAACAAGTATTAGTTACTTTTTTAATTTAGAAATATTTCGATAAAGTATTGTGTGATGTTGTTCCTATACATGCAAGTCATATATTATTGGGCATACCATAGCAATATGATAGGAAGGTCATTCATGATGCGTCTAAAAGTAAAGACTCATTTGTAAAAGATATAAAGATCAATTGAAATTAAGAAAAGAAAATGAGTTGAAAAGAAAGTGCTAAATCGAGAGTGGAAATAAAAATTCAAGAGAAATTGAGAATTTAAAAGAAAAAGAGAGTGACAAAAAAAAAAGATTATGAGAGGCAAAAAAAGAAATAATTGAGCTTTTATGCAATTCTAGTATTAATTGTTCATAAAAAAAGATAGAATATAGAGAATGTTTATTGATTGTAGAACTATTAATAATATTATGGTAAAGTATATAGGTCTTGTACTTAGGCTAGATAACGTGTTAAATAAATTTCATAAATCATGTATTTTTACAAAAATTACTTGAAAAGTGAATAGAATCAAATTAGGATGAAAGAGGGTAATGAATGAAAAATTGCCTTTAAAATTAAATATGGGTTATATAAATGGTTAGTCATGCCACTTAGTCTAACTAATACACCTAGCACATTTATAAAATTAATGAATCATGTATTATGGGTATTTGTAGGCAAATTTATTGTGGTATATATTGATGATATTTTGGTATATAATAAAAATTTTAATAACCATATTAAACATTTATGTTGTGTACTTGATGTGTTCAAAAAGGAAAAATTATATGTCAACTTAAAGAAGTGTTCTATTTATACAAAAAAAATTATGTTTCTTAGTTATGTTATTAGTGCAAAAAAAATAAAGGTGGATGAGAAAAAGATCAAGGCTATTGAAGAATAGCCAACGCGTAAATCCATTATTAAGGTTACCGTTTTTCATGGCTTGATTAGCTTTTATAAATGTTTAGTTAAGGATTTTAGTATAATAGCTACACCACTCATTGAAATTGTGAAAAAAACTGTTGAATTTAAATAAGAGAGTGAATAAGAGCATGCATTTAAATCAATAAAAGAAATGTTATGTTTTACACATTTATTAATATTACTTAACTTTTTAAAAACTTTTGAGATTGAGCGTGATAGCTCAAGAATAGGTATTGAAACTATTTTGATACAGGAAAGGAGATCAATGACTTATTTTAGTGAAAAACTTAATGACACTTTGAACTACACCACATAAAATAAGGAGCTCTATGCACTGGTGAGAGTATTAGAGACTTGGCAACATTACCTGTGGTTGAAGAAATTTGTCATACATATTGACAACAAATCTTGAAAACACTTAAAGAAATAAGGAAACTTGAATAAAAGACATGCCAAATGGATGGAGTTTATTAAGTCTTTTTGCTATATGATTAAATACAAGTAAGATAAGAAAAATATTATGATTGATACATTATCAAGAAAGTAGAAATAATGAAAAATATCGTGGTTGATACATTATCAAAAAAGTACGTTCTTATTTCTACTTTAAACACAAAATTGTTGAGTTTTAAATATATTAAAGACTTATATGTTAATGACGTTCACTTTGCTAGTGTATATGGAGTGTGTGAAAAGGCAACTTTTGAAAAATTCTATAGATTAAATGGGTATTTATTTATTTCTAGAGAATAAACTTTATGTGCCTAATAGTTTTCGACGAGAGTTACTTATACGTGAGGCACATGAGAGATGTTTAATATGACACGTTGGTATTAAGAAGACTTTACATATGTTACTAAAGCATTTCTTTTAGCTTAAGATGAAACAAGATGTAGAAAGAATTTGTGTAAAATGTGCTACTTATAAGTCAGCTAAATCTAATGTTTTACTTTATGGTTTATATACACCTTCACCTATACTTAGTAGATTTTAGGTTGATATTTTCATAGATTTTGTTTTAAGTTTACCAAAATAAAAAAAAAGTAGAGATTCTATTTTTGTGGTTGTTGATAGGTGTTCCAAAATGGCACATTTTGTGCCTTGTTATAAAACTGATGATGCAACTAATATTATGTATTTGTTTTTTAAAGAGATAGTATGATTTTATGATGTTTCAAAGAGTATTGTATTTGATCAAAATGTTAAGTTCTTTAATTACTTTTAAAACATTTTTTAAAGTAAGTTGAAAATTAAGTTATTATTTTCTACAACTTGTCATCAGTAAATCAATGGGCAAACAAAGGTTATGAATAGAATTTTAACTACTCTTTTATATATTTCATTTAAAAGAACCTGAAAAATTATGAAAAATATTTACTATTTATAAAGTTTGTATCTAACAGAGTTGTTCATGCTACTATAAATTATTCACCATTTGAGATTGTTTATGGTTTTAATCCTCTTAACATTGTTAGATTTGTTACCTTTATTTGTTGATGAAAGAAATAGTTTGATAGTAAAAAGAAGGCTAAAATGGTTAATAAACTACATGAGAGTGTTCAACAACACATTGAGAAAAGAAAAAAAATCAATATACATTTAAAGCCAATTAAGGACACAAACAAGTTATCTTTGAATATAATGATTGGGTATGGGTGCATACGAGGAAAGAGAGATTTTTAGTTTAAAGAATAACTAAATTACATCCTAGAAGAGATAATCTATTCCAAGTTCTTGAATAAATTAATAATAATGTGAAAAAATTGGATCCTTTAAGTGAGTATAATGTTAGTATTACTTTTAATATTTTTAATCTTTCTTTTTATGATATAGGTGATGATTTGAGATCAAATTGTTTTAAAGAGAAAGGAAATGGTGAGAATCAACAACAAACTTACAATGATTGTTTTGCATATACTAATTAGACCAATTACATGATTAAGAGTAAAGAAAATTAAAGACCTATTTAATAGATTAATTTAATAAATTTGAACTGAACAAAATTCAAGATTAATATCAAATATCAAATATAAAATTAAGTATAAAATTGAGTTTCAAAAAGTATTAAAAGCTGATCAATGTGATCCAAGTATACATATAGAATTCTTTTTCTAATAGAAACACTATATAAGCATATATTTTAATTAATTATTATTTTTTTCATTATTTTAGAACTTTTATTTCTAACTATTTTAGACTAGAACTTTTAATTCTAAATTATTTAGGATTTTAATTGTAAGTTTTATATAAAAAAGCTTAAACAACAATATAATTAGAGAAATTAGATTTTATTTAATTTAAACTGTGAGAATTGTTCTTCTTTTTAGTTGTTTGGAGAATTTTATAAATTTATCAAGAGATCTCTATTGTGATATTCAAATTTTTTCTTATACTTTTAGTTCGAAATTAGTAAATCATTAGTTAAAATTTTTATCGTTAGTTCTTGACTCCTTTAATTATTGGATCAAAGTTCTTTAATATGAATTTTATCTTTTTTAGGACTTGAATTTCAATTCAAGTTGTTGAGTTTTATAATTGATATGCTTAGAGTTTGCACCAATTACTTTCATTAGATGTTTGAATATGATATTCATATTGATGAATATCTTTAAAATTGAATTTTATTTTTAAAAAATCTGTTAGAGTATAAAACATCATTGATTGGTAATTTTCTACCATTAGTGTCATAGTATTGGCTATTCTTAAGATTTCAATCAAATAAGGTAGAATCAAGTATTGTATTAACATTAACCATAGATAGCATTAATTAAGAGAAATATGTTTTTTATCTTATAAAATTATGTGCGTTATAACACTATCTAACAAGTAACATCTTCATCATTCACTATATGATTGTTCAAATCTTTTATGATATTTATTTTTATATTCACACACATAAAAAAATAAAAGTTAATAAAAATAAAATTAATTTAATAAAAATAAAATTAATACAAATAATGTGCAAATAATGTTAAGAAAACATAACAACAATTATTTTATTAAGAAAATTTTGAAAATTACACATCAAACTTTAGTAAAACCCTTAAATGATATATCTCTTTTGCAACCTAATTTAAAAACACCATAATACTAAACTTTACTAACACTAAGACTTCAAACCTTAAGCACACCAAACTTGAAAACACACTAAACTTTGAAAAAAAAATCAAAATCAAAGTACTCTAGTTGGTTTTCACATGTCCATCTCCAATTAGGTGTTTAATTTTGTTATTAGAATATTGAAAAAAATTTAAAACATCTAGATGAGTTATGTCAATTGAATTGTCATATTCAATAAAATTTGTTTCAATTTCTTTTCATTTTACATTTTTGAATGCTTTGTAATTATCAACTAGATGTTTTGATAAATGACAAATACTTGACCACTGTTCTTTCTTACCACATCTCAAGCAAACAATTTCATGATCGTTTGAAAGCTTCTATTGTGGACCTTTTTGTTTTTCTTATTTTCATCTTTGTTATTCCACTTCGAATGGTTTGATCTAAATATTTTGTTATAACCATCATAGCTTTTGATTATGTTTATGACTATAGCCTTAAGCGCATCTTTGATTAGTATGATAATTATTGGTTGAAGTATCATTTTTTTAAAGGAATGGTACACATTCAATTACTGATTTTTTAATAAAAATTTATTAAAAGATATTAGATAAGTTCAAAATATTTTTTGCTTTGATCTCGATATTGTTACTATAGGAGCAAATTATGAAAAGTGGATAATTTCTTTTCTAACATATTTTCATCAATATTTTTTCTCCATATGTAATTGAGAAACATTTTTGAATAATATTGAATTATACTAACTAACATATTGAAAATTTTGTAATTTTAAATGCATCTAGTAACAAGAAGCTTTTGGAATGTATAAATGTCATTTCGTGATTAAATCTTTTATTTAAACAAAGTTTAAAAAAATGGATGTTGTATCATAAGTTGCTCAATTTTCAATTGGTCATAAAGAAGTGGCGAATAAAAATCATCGCCTTAGTATAGTCTTGGATAGATGTCTCATTGTCTTCCTTAATAGTGTTCTTAAGATTCATGACATTAAAGGGAATTTCAGCATCCAAGGCCTAACACGGATAATTATTTTCAAAAATATCAAGAGCCACGAATTTAAGTTTTACAAGATTTGATATTTTCAAACAACTATAAAATAATATAAATAAATATAAATAATTTGTATTTCAATAAATAGATATTAAGCAATGAAATAAAAATATTAGATGATTGTTAAATATCTCAATCATGTTTGCTTTAGTTGATTTAGTCAAAAGGACATTTGATATTAATTAACAAAAAAATACATCTTATTATTTTATTACTCACACAAATATTTTAAAAAAATTCCTTCCATTATATTATACTTTTTTGTAATTCCCTTAGCTTATAACCCAAAATCATTTTAAGTGCTAAATAAATAGTTACCCATAATTAATGATAAACAATACATATGCCATTACGGGAAAGTAACAATGTTATAGATATGAAATTGATAATAATAACAAATATAAATATTATCAATATTATTTATATGAAACTTTTTTTGAAAAGTCTATGTGACAAATATTTTAAAAAATATATATATAAGAAATAACTATTATATATAAGAAACAAAGAAGAAAGTTTTTAAAAATAAAAAATCCTGCTTTGCTTTCGTAATTACATAATCACAACATGAAAAATAATAATAAATTTATAACTTATGAATTATAAATTTTTAAATATTATAAAAAAATTGAGATAAATGTTATAAATATTGTATGAAAATATTAGTAAAAAGATTAGTTGTAAGTTATAAATATTCCTATTTATTTTAATTAATTTGTAACAAAATTTCATTTTTTAGAAAAGCAAAAAAATTGGGAAGGTTCATCCCTCCCAAAGAACTCGAAAACCAAAAAAGAACGGGTCAATTAAAAGAAGCCACGTGCAAAATAGTCCCAGCAAACAAGCCGAAAACAACAACAAAACACAAACCACCGCAAACCAAACACAACCAAAACGAAAACATACAACATCATCTTTTAAGTCTCTCATGTACAGCCAAGCCAAGCGAAGCCAAGCCTTTAAAAATAATATACACAATTAAAAAAAAGAAACTCGATGAGTTAGAAATTGAAGGTCATTCATTCATTCATTCACTTCTCTCAATCTCTCTTTCACTGTGGCGGCTCTTCTCTTTTCTTCTCTTTGATCGTCAGACTCTTTGATTTGATCTTGCTTTGCTTTCGATTCTTGGGTTTCTTTCTCTTTTATAGACAATTCATTTGATCTGAAGTTGTTAACGACAACAGCAACAAACGACAAGGATCTTTGTTTGTTCCAACAAAAGAACCGCCATGGTTGTGGCCGCTCAAAAGCAACAACAGCCACCGCAAGCATCAACAACGTCACCTGAAGAGGAGGCCTTAAAGAGAAACACTGATTGCGTTTACTTTCTTGCTTCTCCTTTAACCTGCAAAAAGGTTCCTTTCTTCTTTTGCCCTTTTTCCCTTTCTTCTTCTTTGCTTTTTTTAGGGTTTTTACTATGTTAATAAGATCTTATTTTTTCTGTTATAAGCCGAAAAAGTAAAATAATTCCAGATTTACTATTTTAGGTTTTCTTTGATTAAATTCACAACTTGGGGGATTTGGGTCTTTAGTTAAGGTTTGTATTATAGATCTTGTCAGCTAAGTCCTAGTGTTATATACTTCTGTATAAGCAATTTGAAATCGTTTTTGTATGTTTCACTACCCAGCTGTCGTCGAAATTGAATTACTTTTTAGTATGAATCTAAAGTTAGTATAGCTGTGTCAATTACTTTACGGCATAACATTATTGCTCTTTTGCAGCCAAGCCCACCAAGCGTAATTGTATTTAAAGAAAAAGGATTAGGTTGCAATGTTTGCCACATAAAAGAGCAAAACATTATTACTGTGTTTTCTGCTAAGCCCGCCAGCATAATTATTTTGTGGAAAAAGGATTAGGCTTCAGTGTTTGCCACAGAAAACAACAAAAGATTATCACTGTTTTGCTGCCAAGCCCACCAAGCATAATTGTTTTTAAGGAAAAAAGTTAGGTTGCGATGCTTACCACTGAAATTGGAACTTTTCTCCAAAATTTGGAAATCATTTAGGTTGCAGTTGGTTGTAGATTGTCTCCATTGCCTTTCACTTCTAAGTGGTGGTCGATATTTTGTTTCTTCAACAAGTAGTCTATATGATTATCATTACTTCAATGTTGTAAAATGTGGGGTACTGTCGAGAATAAGCTTTGTTTGATATGCATGGTGATCTGCCAATAACTATTTCTTGCATAACCATTGCCTTTGTGGGAGTTCTTGTCCATTTTAAATTATGTTTCTACTGTTTTCATTATTCTTATATAGAAAATGATTTGTGAAGTTAGTGTTTTGATTATGAATAAATTGTTAATGGGGAAAAGGTGGTTCAGACATATATACATACTTAATTTGTTGTATTATAGTATCTACTTCTATCAAGTAAATGTTGTTAAGATGCAGTTGGTGCCCTGATGCTGTATTGTTACGAATCCTTTAGTTGTTTAAAAGTAACGGTTGTTGAATTTCTGATTGATGCCTATCTTATTACTTCTTTGTCAACAGGGGAGTGAATGTGAGTATCGGCATAGTGAATATGCCCGAGTTAACCCCAAGGATTGTTATTTCTGGTTGAATGGTAATTGCTTGAATCCCAAGTGTGGGTTCCGTCACCCGGTAAGTTTTTCCTCTTTACTATTTTAATATACTCATGTTAAAATAATATTAAATGGGCTTTGGAAGTGACTGGGATCTGTGGTTGATTTGGACATTGCTAGACAGTAAAATTGGAAGTCTTTTTCGATTATTTATATGGTTTCAAATTGTAACTACATCATTAATGTGGAATTTTGATGTTCTCTTTGTCAGCCCCTTGATGGCCTGTTGGGAACACAAACGGTAGTCTCTAGTGGATCTTCTTTTCCTTCATTGCATTCAGCAGCCACGCCTGGTGTACAGCCCTCACACAACTTGGGTAAACAAGCAGTTCCATGCATTTTTTTCCAAAAGGGGCTTTGCCTAAAAGGTGACAGATGTGCTTTTCTGCATGGACCGAATCCTATTTTTAATAAGGTCCTGACACCTACAACAGCTGCCCCTGCTACTGAACTGCCAACTTTGAAGAAGGCTTCTGGTGCCCTCCAAAAGTGCCCTCAAGAACCAAAGATTCAGCCAGCAAATTCAAAAGCAGTTGTAGTACCTTCTGAAGCTAATAAGCCTATTCTAAAACCTGAAAATGCTTTACCACGAAATACTTTGGGCATTGTAAGAAATGCTCCACCACCTTCAAGCATAGAGGATGAGTTTCCTCGATACAAAGCTAGTAATGTTCCTCCTGTTGTCAGTGGTAACTCTCTGGGCCGTTCTAATCGTTTGCACGTGGCACGTGATGAACAAAGTTTCCACCATGGGAAGGACATTGATGAGTTTTTTAGGGAGTCTTCCCCTGGATTTGATGTTCTTGTTGATAATGAGCTTGGAGATTCTGATTACTACCATGATGAAGATCAATATGGGAGAACAGGAGGTCATGAAGGAAAGAACTTGAGTTCTGTGAATGAATATGATATGGTTCACTCTGTTGATTACAATTCGGTGGCTGGCATGGACAGAGAAGCATTTCGTGATCCATGCAGATATGACTCATATGACCACATGCAAGGGCAGTATGCTTGGGAACAGCACAGGGCTTCATCAGATAAAGTGTTAATGGGTGGTTCATCTCATCTGGAAAGGAGGAGTTACTCGAAGGCTGAAACCACTAATCAAATTGACGAAGCTGATCTACGATACTGCCTTTCAAAGCATAGGAGGGGTAGTGGGTTGAGATCAGTTGTCAATCTTGATTATGCCCCTGACAATCAAGTTGAAGAGCAGAGTCACCGGAGTTCTTCTCGAAGAGACCTGCGCTGTTTATCCTTGCACGAAAGCTCCTTTAGTAGTCGCCTTCATGGCAGAATAAAGCTCCCAAGGAGATCTCCAGTCAGTAGTAGGGAGTTGCAAAAAGAAATGGACATGGATAGGGGAAGGAATTGGGGTTCTGTGTCACCTAATAGGCCTCAGTCCTCCCACCGGGGGAGGCTTTGTGGCAGAATAAAAGGTAGAGTGGAGGATAATTATAACGGAGGAAGGAACTTTAGGGGCCCTGAGATGAGAAGAGAAATAACGGATGACAGAAATGCTAACTTTGCTGGTCCTAAAAGTCTTGCAGAGCTGAAAGGTGGTAAGAATGCAGAGAGAAAGGAGCAGCAATCTCTTCGAAAGAGGAAAAGCGTAGAAGATCACAGGCAATCTGAAGGCGACCTTTCATTTGATGGTCCAATGCCCCTAAGTGAGATTCTGAAGAAGAAAAGAGGAATTTCTTCTGTCAACAAAGAAGATATTAATCAGAAAGAAAGTGGGGGAAGTTTGGTTGGCATCTCAAACAATACTGCTGCCCCAGGTGCTATTTCCAATGAATCCAAGGAATTAGCCAACAACAATGAAGAATTCAAGCCAGTAAAGTCCCATGCTGATGGACGAACAGAAGGAAAAACTGAAGTGACTCATGATCAGCCTTCTCAACTACCTAATGCAAGTGAGCTTGAGGCTGAAGATGAGATGATTGTTGAAGAAGGGGTGGAAGATCATGATCTTGGTGGTGATGATCATAGGGATGGAGACTATGAATATGAGCAGGGTGATGAAGGGGATTATAATTACGAAGAAGGTGAAAATGTAGATGCTGAAGAAGAATACTTGGATGATGATGATGGAGATGACTTTGCTAAGAAGATTGGTGTCATGTTCTCATGAAGAATAGGGAGAACTCAACTGTTTTTTTTTTTTTTTTTTTTATGTTTCCTGTCATTATTGTGGTTTTGGGAGAACCTTCAAAGTGGGCTTGGCTGGTGGGTTCTGAATTATGCTTGAGCTGTTTTAGCTGTTATGAAATTTCTTTACCGGAGGAGTAGGGAATATTCAAATTCTGCTATTCAAATTCTGCTCTTGTAGCAATTTGAAAACTTTTTCATTGTATTTAAAACTAATTGGATGAGGATTTTCCTTATGCCCTCTATGCTGCATGTTACTAATTTGGGTGGCTTGGTGCATCACTGTAACAATAGACACACAAGACAATAAGAAACATTTTTGTCGAGTTTCTCGTCTGTTTTCTTGTTTGGCCGTAAGCTTTGCTCGTGCCCTTTATATTGGGTCGTTTTGGTATTTTCATGTTTTGTAAAGAAAAGTTTGAACATATTTCAATTTCTTTAATCTCATGTTATTAAAACTATTTTGCACGTTTAATTTTGTAAAAGACCTGTTGAAAATGAGTATTTTCTTGATAACATTTTTGGTTTTTCAAAATTTGAAAAAATGTGAAACAAATTTGATGGTTTGTTTTCAAAAGAATATTAGGATCAGTAGCTATTTATTTATTATAAAACAAGTTGCGAAAATGTCCTGGGTCTGCCAAAAATATTTCAAATAAAATAATAAATTATTTTAAAATCGTTATAAATTTTAACTAATTATTTTTTTAATTTAAGTATTAATTTAAAAAAAACTAAAAAATATATTTTGAATTATAAAAATATTAAATTATTTTGGGATTGTTGTAAATTTTAAATAATTGTTTATTATTATTATTATTATTAATTTAAATACTATTTTAAAGGAAATAAGTTAAGAAAATATTTTTAATTACAAAAATATTAAATTAAAATATTAATTAATTTTATTTTGTAGAATAAATTATTACGAAAATCAAAAATGATACAGACGCGCATGCTCCGGGTCCAAAACTTCCGGTCCAAAATGTGGAAAACTCAAAAACCTTTCCCCCCATAAACCCTAAATGAGCGAGCTGTGAAACATGAATGCTAGTTGAAAACACCGCAAGCAATGCATTCTATTATTCTCTTAAAATGAAACTAATTGAAGTTGCTTTCAGTTTCTTCTACAAAATGCTATTTTCTCCACGCAGTTTCTTCTTCATCAATCGTAGAATCCCTCATAGAGTAAGCTCTTCTATCTCTTCAAACCCTAATCATTTCTCTTTAAATCAACCTTCACATCCCTCTTTTATATCTTACCCTTTCATTTGGTTCACTGGTTTTCTCTGTATTATCCGATACCCATTTGTCAGCAAAACATACCCCGACAATCTTTTTCAAGATATTAATAGAGATTCTTTGCGCAAAGTAATTCTTCTAGACCAATGGGACGATCCAAAAATCGTTGATTTGTTTGATTCGGCATTGGCGCCGATATGGGTCTCGAGAGTTTTGGCTGAATTAAAACAAGATTCAAGTTTAGCATTGAAATTTTTTAAATGGGCAAAAACTCGAACAGGGTTTCGCCACACTACTGAGTCGTTTTGCGTACTGGTTCACATTTTGTTTTATGCAAGAATGTACATTGATGCTAATAATACTCTTAAGGAATTGATTTTGTTAAACCGGACACTGCCAGGTTTTGATGTTGATGTCTTCGATGTTTTGTGGTCGACAAGAAATGTTTGCGTTTGGGGATTTGGTGTGTTTGATGCTTTGTTTAGTAATTTAGTTGACTTGGGAATGCTTGAGGAAGCTAACAGGTGTTTTTATAGAATGAAGAGGTTTAGGGTTTTGCCAAAAGCACGGTCTTGTAATGCCCTTTTGCACAGGCTTTCGAAGTTAGGGAAGGGAGACTTGTCGATGATGTTTTTTAGGGATATGGTTGGGGCAGGGATTGCCCCATCTGTCTTTACGTTTAATATAATGATTGATTATACATGCAAAGAAGGTGATATGGATACTGCTAGAAGCTTGTTTGAACAAATGAAACAAGGGGGGTTAATTCCAGATATTGTGACATATAATTCTCTTATTGGTGGCTATGGAATGGTTGGGTTATTGGATGAATCACTTTGTATATTTGAAGAAATGAAGTGTGTGGGTTGCAAGCCAGATGTGATAACATACAATACTTTAATTAATTGTTTTTGTAAATTTGAAAGAATGCCTAGGGCATTTGAGTTTTTCAGGGAGATGAGGCATAATGAGTTGAAACCCAATGTTGTAACTTATAGCACATTGATTGATGCTTTATGCAAGGAGGGTATGATGCAACAGGCAATTAAATTTTTTGTTGACATGAGAAGAGTAGGTCTTTTGCCTAATGAATTCACATATACTTCTTTGATTGATGCAAACTGCAAATTAGGTCATCTAAATGAAGCATTAAAACTGGCTAATGAGATGCTGCAGGAGGCAGGCATTGAGTTGAATATTGTTACCTGTACAAGCATCCTTGATGGTCTCTGTGAAGGAGGAAGGATGGAAGAAGCAGATGAAGTATTTAGGGCAATGCTCAAGGCTGGAATAACTCCTAACCAGCAAGTTTATACTGCCCTTATTCATGGTTATATTAAGGTGAAGAAGTTGGAGGTTGCCATGGAACTTTTTAAAGAAATGAAGGTAAAAAACATCAAAGCAGATTTACCGCTTTATGGAACAATCATTTGGGGCCTGTGCAATGAAAGTAAACTTGAAGAGGCAAAGCTTTTGTTAAGTGAAATGAAGGAGTATGGTCTAAGTACTAATCCTGTCATATGCACAACGCTCATTGATGCTTATTTTAAAGCTGGAAAAACATCAGAGGCCCTTAGTCTGCTACATGAAATGTTGGACTCGGGTATTGAGGTTACAATTGTGACATTTTGTGTATTGATTGATGGTTTGTGCAAGAGTGGATTGCTCCAACAAGCAATTGATTATTTTGGTAGGATGCCAGATTTTGGTTTGCAACCAAATGTTGCAGTTTACACAGCTCTGATTGATGGTCTTTGTAAAAATAATTGCATTGAAACAGCCAAAAAGCTTTTTGATGAAATGCTGGAGAAAGAAATGATTCCTGATACAACTGCTTACACTGCTCTGATAGATGGAAATTTGAAGCATGGACATGTTCAGGAAGCTTTGAGTTTACAAAACAGCATGATTGAAGTGGGTGTAGATCTTGATTTGAATGCCTACACTTCCTTAGTTTGGGGATTTTCCCAATGCGGTCAACTGACACAAGCAAGAATGTTTTTTAATGAGATGATTGGCAGGGGCATGCTTCCTGATCAAATTCTCTGTATCTCTCTGTTAAAGAAATATTATGAGCTAGGAAATATAATTGAAGCTACTGAATTGCAAAATGAATTGATTGGAAGGGGTCTATTGGCTGGCTTTAGCAATTATGTGGTTCCAAATGTACAAACTTGAGATGGTATAAATGTTTGTTCATTGGTAATTTATTGTCTTTAATTTGAGCCAAAAGTGGAGTCCACCTTGAACTAATCAAGGAGAATATGCACCCAGGGAACAGAAAGTTTTAGCAATTTTCCTGGCTAGATTGACACACTGCCACATCATATCTTTCACTGATTTGTTGATAGAGGAACTGTTCACTGTATATCTTTTGGCACATATTGAAAGTTCCTTACGGTATCATAATACAAACTGAGAGAGGCTGAGATTTATTCCAGAGTACAAGACTAGTGACACTCAGGGCAGAAATTGCATTGTGTTACTTTAGTTCAAAACTCCTAAATTTCCTACAAGGTGAGCTGAATTTTCATTCGTTGTGGTTTCTGATTATAATATGATAAGTCGGCTACAAAATCATAATAAACCAAAAAAAAATTGTAAATATCATTGACACAGAAAAACATATTTGGTATAGGTGCTCAAATCTTTGTGATATTATCTTGCTTTCATAATTCTTGGTGCAGTGCCTCCCTTGTACTTACTTCACACGATATTTATTGCAGCTTGGTGACTTTCATGTTGGAAGAGCAAGATTTGAAGGTCAAGTTCTAATTCAAATGAAAACAAGAAGTAAATGCTACTGCACATTGTGAGAGCTTCTCAGTTGAGCAGAATTGTTCTTTGACCACTTCGATGAGCAAGGTGCTATTCTGCTGTCACACATTATATTGATTAAAATTAGTGACAAAATGTTTATTGTTTTGCTTTTCGTATTGTATAGTAATCTCATCATAATAACCGTGTCAGTTACTTCACTTGCTAGCCAATGATATCAACTTTTTCATTGCATTTTTTTGTGCCCCTCTTGTTATGTTTGTCTCATATTATTTCTGCAGTAAGCTGCTGCTGAGGTGGCTTCTACTGGCTTTCTAGGACCAGGCATCTATGTGCCAGTATTCCCAGCTTTCTGCGTATGTGTTTTTTTTAAACCATTCACCACACCATGAGCACACAAGGAAACTTGGTGGTTATTACAATGTCCTGGGAACTCTGACCTTGAACTTGACTGGTTTTCTGTAGCTTTGTCTTACTTTGACCAATGGAAACGATGCTGGATGAAGAGAGTTTCAGAATCTCACCAACTTCTTTTCCAATTGATAACTCTCTTTTACAGCATGTTTGATTGGGGCAAATCATGTTAGACTTGCATCATTTTGGCTCTAAGGCTGCCTTAGAACTCCTGTGAGTTTGTTGAAAAAGCGGAGTTAAAGCTTCATTGACTAGAGGAACATATTATACTAGCGTAGAGAGAGTAGCAGCGGCTATAACTTGAAATCAGAGAATGCATTTATTCTGAAGAGGGAATTTCATTTCTTATGTACAAGTGGTTTTCGTCTTTTCCGTTCCTGAATTTGACAGTGGGAAAGCTTTGCATAGAGAAATCTAGTTATCTTAGCGGCCCCTTCCTCCGGAAAGAAGAAATGAATGAAGGAACGAGAGAGAAGTCAAAACACCATTTATATATGTACAATGTCTCGTGCCCTTAACAGGTTTAAGGGAAATTATGATCTATATATTTATCTTTCATCCAACTATAAGAAGTATCAATACCAAATGTAACATAAGGTATCGCTTAACTACTTTCTTGCGCTTGCAAATTGATTATAATGTTGGTAGCCATGTAAACAAGTGATTATATATATACATATAATGCATTCCTCCCAAAAAATTTTTTATTACAATTTTAAAAAAACATAAAAATTTTATTTATGGTGATATTTTTAAGAGTAAAAATGTTTTATAATTATTTATTCAAATTCAATTAAAGTATGGGAACATTTTCACTGATAAATATGGTTCTTTATAATAATTGCAATGTATATACATACATACATACATATATAAAACCAAGTGTTTTGTAATAAAATATTATAAACATTTAGCAGCATAAAAAAGGGGCCAAAAGTTAAGTATTGCTTAACAATCTTGCTAATTTAGAATTTTTAATTCTTATTATAATTATTAAATAAACAAAATTTTAGTTTATTAACGTAAATATAACAGCATGCCAGACAAGGAAAAAAAAAGAAATAACTTGGGAAATGTATGTTGATTCAAGAGGAAGTAAATGATAAGAATTAGAACCCCGCTTAAATTTGAAGTTATCAAATTTTGAAGCAATTTTTTACATGTATTATTATATCGATAATTAATTACAATCTAAGCGATTTAGAAAGGAAATAAAAAAAAAGTATGCAAAATATCAAAAATTAAAAACATATACTAATAACAAGTGAAAATATTTATTTATCTTTTAAACATAAAAGAAAAAGAAAAAGAAAAAGAAAAAGAAATTTTTTTTTAAATAATCCTATTTAAACATCCTTTTACATTTGTAACTAACTCTAAAAAATTTTTACTAAAATAATCCATTTTGAATATTTTGTCTTTATGAATAAATTATATTAATAATTTTACCCCTAAAATTAACTACACGTTTTATCTCTCTTTACCTTTCTTCATCTTCTTTTTCACCTTCTTTGCCACTAAAAACACACACACATAGGTTTGACAAATAAATTTCGACAATAACAAAAATAAAAGAGATTAGTTTTACTTGCATTATTATTTTTTGTTATATTGATGAGTTTAAAAATGCTTGTAAATAGTTAGTTTGTAGTTAGTAATACTTATATTTTGCGTGACAATTATAGAAAATAATAGTTAAAGTTTATAGATATTACAAGTTAGATGTGCAAATTATTGAAAAAATTAAAAATGGGAAAGATTTTGCCTATTTTGGGTGGAAAAACGTCATCGAAAAAAATGCAAGAAGATGACAAGTTTTTGGGGCGTGTGATGCACAAGCCAGAACATTTTTCCTTTGCGCTTTTTCTATTATTAATTTCCTTTTTATTTTATATTATTAATTAATTATAATTAAAATAAAAATTTTTTAAAAATAAATTTTGATTTTTTTAGGGTATTAAATTTTTAATTTAATTATTTATATTTAATTAGATTTTATTTAAAAAATATAAATAACAAATAATTAAAATTTATATTTAATTACATATTATTTAAAAATAATGATAAATAACTAAAATTTACTATATTTTAGGCCATAACTGTTATTTAATTAAAAATTTTTAAATTCAAAATATTATCAAATTTTTTAATAATTTTTTAATTTAGTTAAATAATTAAATTAAAAATTAGTTTAAAATAATACTTAAATTATTCAATGTTATATTTTTTATGAGACTTGACTTTTTAATTTAATTATTTATATTTAATTAGCTATTATTTAAAAATATAAATAATAAATAATTAAAATTTATATTTAATTCATATTATTTGAAAATGATGATAAACAATTAAAATTTAATGTTTTTAGACCATAGTTATTATTTAATTATTTATAAAATTAAATTTAAATTATTATTAAATTTCTTTTTGTGATTTTTTCTTTTTAATTTAGTCAAATAATTGAATTAAAAATTAGTTCAAAATAATACTTAAATTACTTAATGTTATATATATTTTTTTGACAACACTTTTTCATTTAATTATTTTTATTTATATATTATTTAAAAATACTAATAATAAATGATGAAAATTTATATTTAATAACATGTTATTAGAAAATAATGATAAATAATCAAAATTTAATATTTTTAGACTATAGTTTTTATTTAATTATTTCTCTTATTGTGATTTTTTATTTTTAATTAGTTAAATTATATTTAAGTTTATTTAATTTTAAATTCTTGTTTAATTAGTTTATATATATTTTTTTGTAATACTTAGTAATAACTAATTATTATTGTAATTTAATAGGCAGAAATGCCAAGTCAACTTTAAGTTGAAGATTATGACAGATTACCACTTTTACACAGAAATGTGTTGTTTAGTACAATTTGCAGTGATAGACCACATAAGAAGAAAATTAAGTATGATACAAGTTAATATATTTAGAAAAATATACTTTGGACACTTCTGAGGTATTAGATATTTTCATCATTCGTCCATTTTGATTCATTATATATTGTTAAATAAAGTACATGAGAATGGTGATTCTAATGAGATGTGATTTGTTAGATCACATAAGAAGAAAATTAAGTATGATACAAGTTAATATATTTAGTCAAATATATTTTGAACATTTCTTGGGTATTAGATATTTTCATCATTTGTCCATTTTGATTCATTATATATTGCTAAATAAAGTACATGAGAATGGTAATTCTAATGAAATGTGATTTCTTGTTGGTGGCCAGACTATTTATTTCTCATGTGTAAAGTTTGGTTTGATTATTGTTTTAATTGTGGGCATTTTTTTTTTATTTAGACATGTCTAATTGTATTCGATTGAGGAATGTAGTCTTTGGAGATTGATTTATCATTACTCTAGTGATAGAGATATAGTTTTTGATGAACTAAAATTTTCTACTATATTAAATATTGACGCAATGTGATTTTCGCTTTTTTATCTACTAAAATGATACTTATTTGGTAGGCACAAAAGAACTCACGTAGATTTATAATAGTTTGACATATTGAAGAATCTTAACTAGTTTAACTAGTTTAATAGATATTCATGGGGATTTGTCGTCTATCTTTATATGATCTAATTCTTACAACGATCGATCTTTTGCAATATAATAAGTACATGAACAATGCTACACGTTTAGAAAGTTTAGGCAAGAGTTTTAAAGAAAAGTACAATATTACTAAATGGCTATTACATTTCAGGTATTTATTACAAAAATTAATATTTAATTTATAATTCTTGTTGATTGTATAGCATGTTGAAGTATTTATAATTTATGTTATATAAATATAGATTTATGAGTTCGTACCTAGTTTGTAAAATAAATTTGCAGTTATAGAAAGTAATGATATTCCATAAATATTACGGTGAAAGAATTTAAAGTAAGTTTTGAGTTAGACGACAGTATATAAGCACTTGTTTAGTAAATTTACAGTAAATATTTGGCATCAAATTAATATATTATATGATTAATTATTGTATGATTATAGTTATGAAAATTTATTATTATTATTATTATTTTGCAAATGTTGAAGGTACTTCCTAATGTTACAAACCCAATCCATTGATAGAAATTTATTGTATGTGGTTAAATTATTTTAGATAATTTAATCAAAAGATGAATACGAGAGTAATTCATTAACGCGTAAGACTTATGTGGAACGTATTAAAGTGCAAGGTCCCTGTATTAGTGTAGACAGTAGTATGCTACACTTTACCCAAGTAGAAGTTATAAATGATATAATTTAATTTAAATTTTTAATTAAGTAGAATTAATTGATATTTAATTAACGCATATATATTCATTTGTCACAGGGCACTTCTTCCACGTTTTTACTGCATCATTCTCCTATATTATTAGATCATTATTTTTTGGAGCAACTGCAACAGTATTCTGCTGTACCACCACAACATCATTCTCCTGTGTTGCTATAGTTTCATTTTCTTATGCCACTATAGCATTATTCTTTTGTGCTATAACTACATTATTCTTCAATGCTGTCACAACATTATTCTCCTGTGTTGCCATAGTATTATTCTTCTGTGCTACTATGGTATCATTCTTCTGTATCGTTACTGCATTATTCTCATACATCATTATTATATCATTCACCCGCGCCACCATCATATTACGACGTTGAGTTTAAGAAGGTTGATAGACTGGTTTGAGGTATTGAGTGTAAATGTTCATTATATATGAGAGAATATTAGTGATATAAGAGAGAATATGCAAATGGTTGAATGTCATGTTATTGAATGAATTGATGCATTATCAGCAAACTTTTGGGGGTAGATGTAATGTTTACTCATTCATATTTGTCACCTATATGTCAGCCGTTCAAGATATTATTGCTAAATTTTAAACTATGTATGGATGCTTGATTGATGTTGTGACTTTTTGTTTATTGTTAATTAACTATTTATTTTTAATTATTTCACAGGGAGAGGAACCACATGCCTATTCAATGATTGACCAATCGACAAACACACAAGCCTGCACTAATTTTTCGTGTAAGTCGATTTAGAAGAATATACAAGAAGAGCCCATATGATAGAAGCCCTTACACTAATCTTTTAAAGAAAACTTGCGAGGCTCCTTGCAATAGGCTATTATTATATTATTTCTTAGACCTAATTGTAGATTTTATTGCTTTTTATCTAAACAATTTATGTACTGAGTATCTTTAATAGTTAGAAGACTTTACATCTTTTATAGAAATATATTCGGTCACATTAACTTTTCAATAGTTTTACAGTATTTTTAATTCAGATGTATAATTAGAGAATAGTGTAAATATTTTATTTATTGTTATCTTATTTATAATATTAAATTATTCAATTTGATATTTATATTATTATTTTCTTAGTATATTAACAAATATCTTTATTTGATCACACATCGATAAAAGCCATGTCCGAACATAATATCACAGAATTTCATCATTGTCTCTTCGCATCTATATATATGTATTCAATTAAAAAAATTTATTAATTATCCTGTATTATTATGTATTTTAAATATTATTTTTGTTTGATATTAATGATTTCTTCTTTAATTATATAATCAAAATTACTTTACATTTGTAGGCAAATGAGCATTAAGATAATAGATTTGGTAGACATTGAGCTATACATGAGAAGCAACTCTAATGGAGTGTTATGATTTTAGAGCAATATTGATATTATTCTACTGCCTGCATTGATCTGTGGCAAATATTGAGTTGCATGTGCCATTAATCTGCACGAACGTATCATATATGTGTATGATTCAACGCAATTGGGGCATTATGATTGGGAGATAAATGAGGCTATAAAACCCTTGTGTGAGTTATTGCCCCTTGTGATTCGCAGATTTAGGCTTCATGATGTAAGGTTAGATTGCCATGAAGCAAACAAACTATTCATGTGTTTTCGATTGCTTAAGATACTTCGACAGATCATGGATAGTGCAGATTGTGTTATATTTACATAAGTTTATCAAATATATTATGTTAGGTTGATATTGAAATTTTACTGCATAACATGGAATATTTTTTAAGATTAAGATAGCACTTAACTTATATATGAGTCGATTACATTAACGATACTCATTATTTTTGTTGTATATATAATGTAACTAGATATTATATAAATTAGTATAATTAACATGTATATTTGTAAATAAATTATTGAAATAAAAAGTTAAGTACAACATTATTGAATAAAATAAAAAGTTATATTTAACATAAGTAAGAAATTTTAAACTTTAATGATTAATTTTTGCTTGGATGTAATGGGTTTCCACATATTGCATAATTATGTCTATATTGCTTACAAAAAGACACCTTTGAATAGCTACTTCCTCTCCTAAAGATGGGATACATAGATTCTTTGATCGACTAGACGGAATATGACCTATCGGCGGTATGATAATAGTGGCCTGAACCTTGTTTGGAACTTTTCAAAAATTTAGGTCTCTAACAGGATGAATCTCTGGCACATACATTGCCAAGAGTGTGCCATTCTTATAATAATTTGAACGAAAATCTTCATACCTACCTCTAACATATCTAATTGTTGCCATTACATAAACACATGGTAGTTATTATAAATTGAAGTGCCTACATTGATATGTGTTTGAGTTCAGATCGACCATAGTAATTTCTCTTCTATCTTTACCTTCAAACTTAAATTAAAAAACTGGATAGATTGATAATATAAGAGAGATACAATCTTTTACTTTAACTTTATTAGTTATTACTTTAGTTAAGGTTTTTTTATTCTCGTAAAATCAATATCGTAATATTGATTGTATCCAATCTGCCACCATAATTGAAAGAGTACATGTATCTTTTAACATTGTATTGATTCTTTTAGCAATGTTAGCGGCTGTTATATCGTATCACCAGACTGTAAAATGACATCTAGCCCATCTATGAAATCTTATTTCATTTTCTAAATAATTTGTAGTATCAAAATATATCGATATCAACTTATCTATATTCTTTTCAAATTCACTGAACACCATTTCTTTGGCAGCAATGTAAAATCCTATTAAAAAATTATCTTTCTTACGGCCTTTAAACTTATACTTCAATTTGAGATTTCCTTCAATATGGTATACACAAAAACTCTGATACGAATTAAAAAAATACGGTTCTTATCCTTTTAAGTATGTTATGATATCAATTTGATATAAATACCATATCTGAAATAGGTCTAAATGTATCTTATAGTTTCTTTAAAAATCACTCTTACGATGCATCATTTTTAAATCCTCCCACTTCAAATACCATGAGATAAATTTGATCAATTTTATTAAAAGTAACAGCAACAAACATGATCCTCTCATATGTACCATTTAAAAATGTCCCATTAATAGTAATTATGAGATAAATTATTATATAACATTCACTCAAAGATGTTTCAAGTGTCATGAAAAAATACAAGAAATTGTTGTCCTCGTCTGTTTTTGTATGTGTTATTGTACCCAAATTTCTTTATCTTGAAATATAACAAAATTGTGGTAATAAATTAAACAATTCAGTTGTGTTCTCACACGTTAATTTTAGTACTTTTTCTCTAACTAGCCACACCTTGCGGTAAGATACACGTATTCAAAACTCTTAGTGTTTGTTATCTCAGATGTTATTTGGAGTATAAATTTGACTAGAATATTGAAATTTGTTTATCATAAATTTACTAATAAACTAATTATTTGATTGTCGATGTTATGGCTGTAACTGGTCATTTTGACATGTATAATTTATTTCAAACCGTTTAATAGACCAATATCCACCATTTTCATATGTATTGGTTGCTCAAATCCTCTATTTACATTTGTTAACCATATATTTTGTCTCAAACTGATTTGTTATTGATTTTAAAACTCAAAAACTAAAAATGGTTTTTTATTGTTAATAAATTCAACGCATTTAGTAACTCCTTTTTTGAATTAAAAAACTATTTAACATATATAACATTGTATGCTAAGCTAAATAATGCATCCTACAGTTGAGAAAATAATAGTAGAATAGGTGGTATATAACGAGAACTTGATAGTCCTACTATATCTTTGCCAAACATCATCGATATGTTATTTTGACTTATTTCAATATTTAAGTTTATTGTTGCATTAGTATCTTTATTGCAATAATTTCTACATGGGATTCTCAGTGTATCACCAGAAATATCAACACCTTTACCTTTCATTCATGGTTAACTTAAAAAAAAATAATCTACATGATTTTTATTGATTTGATATGGTGCACATTCTCTATGACTTATAAGACTTTCATAATGTATTGGTGTAAGGTCTATAAAATTTATATCATCTTGTGAATAATGTTGATAATAGTTGAACTGATTACTTTTCGAATAAAAAATAAACGGTTGTACATGAATTTCTACGTCAACAATCTACAAAGTAGTGCAAGATACCCTAAAATCATTAACAACTATTTGTTTTATAGTGATGTAAAGTAGTTTAAGATGTCTAGACCTTGTCAGCATATAAAACTAGTATTTTAAAAATAAATTAAATAGATACATAAAAATATATTAAATAAATTCGTAAGAAAAATTTCATATAATATATATATATATATATATAACAGTACCATAGTATGACCACACTAGAGTACATATACCTTATTCAATATATCTAAATATTTAGGTATTTGAATATTGATTATTTTTTAAATATAAAAAATAAAACAATAATTTTTTTAAAAAAATTAACTCAATACATAAAAATAAATTAAAAAATTAATAAGAAAATATAATAAATTATTAAGTCAAAATAAAAAAATTATAAAATAAAAATCATGTAAACTATATTTAACATAATTTTAATATGTATAATTTTATTTATATATAATATAAAAGTATACTTGTTACTGCCCTTGCGTGGCCACACAAGGGCATTATTGGCACAAATAGTGCCTTACTGTGGTTGCATTAGGGCAGTAGTACGCTAGTGCTCTAGTATGACTAAATTAGAGCACAGTTTGTGCCCTAGTGTGGTCACACCAAGAAAGATATTTATGCCACACTTAGGCAATTGTTTTTGTCTTTTTTTTTTTTGCTAAAAATGCAAACATATATTTTATTTTTCGATCAAATTTTTGAACAAATTAGAATGACAAAAGATTTAATAAATAAAATATTATATTTATAACTTACTTAAAATTTACAAGATTACGAAAAATTTTGTAGTAATATTTATATATTTTAAAATTAATTAAAATTGATAAAAAAATAAAATTATAAAAACTCACTTTTTTTTAATTCATAGTTAAAATACAAAAATTTTTACTTTATATCGTTGTATGACTTGTTAAAAGCTTTAATATTGAAATTAAAATTTGATAGATAACAAATGTAAAAATGATATGTGTGTATAAGTTATATTTATTTATAAATGTAAAAAGTCAAGTTTGAGGACAAAATTGTTCGAAGTGACTATTTTTAAAAGAATGTTTTGGAATTGGTTAGATATATTAAAAGGAATTAAAATAAAGCTATTTTTAAAATTTTCCCTGAGAAAAATTGAGAGCTGTCTGAATAACAATTACAAGTAAATATTAAAGTCAAAGCCTATTGGCTTAAGAGTTATTGTGTAGATTAAAGTCAGAATCTCAGTTTAAACAGGCGATAACATATGTACAATCTCAGGCTTAGATCATCTTCTCTTTTCTTTTTTAGTTTTTTTTTTAAAAAACTTCCATTTCAGAGTTGCAACGTAAGCAATCTTATCAAGATTGGGGCTGAATGTCTTTTTTTTTCCTTTTGCTAAATTTTAATTATGTACAGGTAGGATCGTTGGGGTTTCGTGGTTAATGTTCGTGAAATTGAATGACATTAAAGGAAAAGAATGGGTTTAGGTTTCCTGTTCAACACTACAACTTGAGATCACCTACCAATTCCTTTGCTAGAAGCTATTTACATAACCTAAAAGCAGTCAGTTTTTGCTCTGCTAATACTGATGTTATTGGTGATGTTGATCGCGATGCTGCTCATCAAAGATACTCTTGACAACCTCAATGATTTTACTACTATTATAAGTTTTTTTTTCGTTTATGTTTTTGCTTAATCTTCGAGATAGTGTTGGATTCAAGTTATCATTTGAATAAATAAGACTCAAAAAGTAAATTCTTATTACATATATGCAATTGCCAATATTTTTCATATTAAAATGAATTTGCTCTTCCATTTTAGCAGGGGTCTTGGGGTGAAAGAAGTAAAGTTTGTTTTTTCCTTTAATATATATATGTATATATATATATTTTATGGCTATTTTTTTTTAAAACAAATTAGCTTTATCAGCTAAAGTAGGTAAAGAGGTTTGGGCTTGAAATGGAAAACATTTGATGTTGATGCCAACTTTATCAATTAGCTTGAAGCATTATTGTGAAAGAAATTATATAGTGACTAAGAACTCTTTAAGGACCTTATTTAGTCCATCCTATAATCACTTATTTTTGGAATTATGCTCCTCCTCATAATTAGGCAACAATTGACAATTGTATAGTACAGTCATAGAATTTTTTGCATTACTACTCCATTTATGATAAGCATTTAAGATTTTGGAGTCATGAAAACTATTCTAACATCCTATATGTACTAGTAAACTAGTACATATACACAGCAAAAATATACAAAATAAACGATTTACTTTTCAAGATTCATACAATAAATTTTAATATTATCATATATATATATAATACAATATAATAATACATATATGCCTCTAGTTAAACACTTTTTGCCAAATCACAAATACAAATCAATTAACTTTGCATCTGTATGATATCTATACAATCGAAAATCTAATTTAGAGTGCTAACTCCTATGATTTAAGTGTGCAATGTTTTATGCGTTTTTTTTCTTAAAAATAAAAACATAAAAAATAAATTTTAGGCATACTTCTAAGATGCAAGTATTATATATTTATATTGTTATTTTAGATCATTCTTATAAAATTTAATTTATTTAGTAAAGTAGATATTAATAAAATTTATTCTAATATTTATATAATGAGTCTAGTTAAAATTAATACCTAAATAGCCTAACATATCCTAAACCTATTTAGGATTATTCATATATATATATATATATATATATATTATTTTTGATCTTAATATGCGACCTAATAAGAGACATATAATGTTTTAGCGTACTATTATATGCCTACTAACACATCATGTTTACTCAAGTAACGAGAATATTAGTGGTTTAATATCATCTTATCTTTGATCAATATTACTGTATAATTCAATCATTTGATTATAAATATTTTAATTGAATACGAGATATAGAATATATCATCCCCATATGAATAAATTTTATTTGTGCATTAACTTATTTGAGTATGACTATATATTTTTCAAAGTTTTACTTAATTAAAGGGTCGAAGATATCACTTTTATTATATAAGAAAGACAAATCCTATTTTTATCACACATATCCTTCTGCACAAATTATGACATATTTGATTATTTTATTTATAATTTATCTTGTTATAAATGATGTTCAAAAATATCAAAATATGTCATTATCTATTATGAAGACCATGGTGATCTCAAGTCCAAGGATCATATACACCATTGCCGTTATGAAAATTACTTATGATACTCATGTAATGATCTATGCAGTGTTCTCATGATGAATCAGTACAGTACATTAGTTTACTAACTTGTGTCTATATATTAACTTGATATCTTATATCATAACATACATATATTATTATCAGTCATTACATATACTAGTCTCTATTTATTATTATTACGCTATTCATAACAATGTTTGACTAAAGATATTTAAGAATAGTATTTAGCTAATTGAACTTACTATTTTAAAACTATTATTACATTAGTTAAATATACAGATATGTAATAGTAAAATAATTAAATAATATTTATAAATAAAAAAATATCAAGATACAAATATATCAAATTCTGAAATATTATTGGATTTAGGTTGTATATTAATGGATGAAACTTTTTATATGTACAATTTTGTGAGTGATATAATTGGGGCTTGTTTAGGTGTGTGAAGTACATGATTAGGTTGTATTTATGGCTACAAAAAGTTATAAAGAACAAAACAATTCATTTTAATTTAATGTGGCTTGATATGTATGATGACTAATGTCATTGACAATTAGGATTTGTGATCCTATCAATTAATCACATTGTCCCTAGGTTTATAGGTGCTTTGTTAGAAAAGTATGTGAGAAAGTAGTAGACATAAGAAGCCATACAAGAGCAATTTTAAAAAAAATTAGAATGGCATTAATTTGGACAAGTGGTGAATGAATTTATTTTGGAACCGTCGTTTATAATTACAATATTGCTAATGTTTATACTAAACAACCAAAATTTTAGGTGGGAAGACATCTTGTTGGCTGTTGGTTTGACTTGTCTTTTCGTGCCTTTTATGTATGTTAGATTAGTAATTTTGTGGTATGTCTAAATGCTTCATGTGTTAATACTGGCTACTCATATGGAGCTTGTTGGAAAGGTTCTTCAAATTGAAAACACAAATTGGCTTGGTTGTGAGCTTCTCTTTTGATTTATTAAAATAAAAAATGTACTAAGCCTTAGCTTATTTGTAAATGTGAAGGCATGATAACTCTTTATTATGTTAAACCTTATTTTTGAGAAGATAGACTTTAGGAGAATTGTAAAGAAGCTTTGCATGTCATGCCAATTTTAGTACTAACACATGGAAGACTATAGACGTGTCATTAAGTTTCCATCATGGCAAACGGAAAAGGCAATAAGAGAAGATTCAAACTAGTAGTTAATAAAGAGTCTCACCCAAAATGTTAAAGCTTAGTTATGCATCAACAAAATTGTAATTATAAGCAATAGCTCTAAATACGAATTATACTTATTCAACATTTCTATAAATTGCAGTTCTTTCTCTTCTTCTTTTTTTTTTATGGAATTGTTCTCTATTACTTTTCCTTAAGATTTTCTCTTCAATAAAATGCATATAAATCATAGGAAAACTATGATTAATTTGTACAATGACAAGATTATTCAAGTGATGCCTAACCGATATAAATTAATTAGATTGTCAAATTGAAAAGATCAATAGTGAAGTGATTTACGGTATGTTTGGGACTGTTATGCACTTTGAAAGAACCATAAGTAAATTTTTGGTAAATACCAACTTTTACTTAGTAGTAAATCTTTAATACTAACTTTTGCACTTATCTTTTGATATCTAGTTATTTTGTCCCATAATAATTGTGCATTAAAGTGACAACTTTTTATTTCAAAATGTACTCATAGTAGCTTATTGTCATGCTTCATAATGAATAGAACATGGATTGGTCTTGGATTTGTAAGTAGAACTAGGTAACACTATTTAATAGGCTAGTATTTTGGGTTGATAGCAAGCGCTTGGTTTGTAACAAGTGGTACTAGAGTAGATTCAAGTTTTATTCGCATCTGCATTTCCAAACACTAGCATTTTAGGCTTTAAAAAGGGATTGCCATGTGGTATGTTGGTTTGCCAAAGATTATAAGAATGGGCAATATTGCTCAGATGGGCATATAATAGATGAGTTTATTTATGACGAATGCGTCACATAATTGGATAATGAGAATGCCATATTCCACATCGGATAAAACATGGGTTAGTTTTAGGTTTATAAAGGGCAGTAAGCATTACCAGATAATAAGTTAATCTTTTGAGTTGATGGTAAGAGCTTGATCCATAATATTAGATACCAATTCATTTGTGCTTGACGAGGAATAGCATGGTTTTTAAGGGACTCAAGTATCATATTTGTAACATACACTTTTCTTAAGTATATACTATATAGGTATGTATAGATTATAAGTTATTTTTTACAAGGTTCAATGTAAAAAATAAGAAATAATAGGATATTTTAAGGATAAATTATAACTCTGATTAAAATAAATAAAAACAATCAAATTAGAGATTGAATTAAAATTATATATTATATATAAACAAAATGATTTAACTTGTTTTTAGGGATCATCTTGATTTGATTGAAAGAAGAGAAAAAAGGATAAATCATAAGTTTCTTCTTTATTTTATATTTGTTTTGGGATTGATGATCATTATTAGCTTAACAAGCAATTTTATTATATATATATTTCATAATATGGAAATGAGAATTTTGTATTTAGATTTATGGTGTTTAGGGTTTAATTTTTTATTATTAAGAATTAAGAATTATTGTTTGTGAATAATAATGGAAGAAAAAAATTTGCAAAAATGATGTATGATAGTAGATTGGTCCATAAATTTTATAAAATTTTATGTTATAAATTTGACAAAACTGATTTATACGAATAAACTAGACAATTTTGTTGGATTATTATGAATTTCGTTTCATTAAGAAATATTAAAATTTTAATTTTTAATAATTTTTTACATTTGATCTTAGAATACTGAAAACTATTTGTTTTCTTAGAATAATTGAATGACGAAATGGTTTTAGTTAATCAAATTTTCTCGCAAAATTATGAAATTTTGTCAAACAATTAAAATTTTTAATTGTTAATCAAATTGTCTTAGATTTTTTTATGCATAATAGAAACAATTAGAAATTAATATAACAATTTTCTTAATTTTTTAAAATGATTTGATTAACTAAAATATTTTTTTATTTAGTTATTCTATAAAAATTTGATAATAATGACACAAAGTTCATAATGATCTATATGTAGTTTATTTTGTATAAGTCAATTTTGTCAAATTCATAAAATATGATTTTATAAAATTTACGAATGGATCTATTATTATATATCATTTTTTCATTCCATTATATCTCTACAATCAATAATTTCTAATTTTTAATTTCTTATTTTACCTAAAAAATTATAACTTATTCTTAACATGTCCTATCATTTCTTATATTATACATTTATCCCTTGAAAACATAAATTATTATCTATATATGAATATATAGTACATACTTAAGAAAAATTTTTAACCTTAAAAAAATTTTGTCCTTAAAATTCACTAACCCATCCTTAAATTGATGGGGGTTCTTAATCTACATTACCTCTTCTCGTTTTAAAGTTGCCATCTTTATTGAATAGTGTTATCATAGATTTCACAAAAATATCTTTCCAATATGCAACACATGCTCTTTACAATCTATAATTTAAACATGTGTCTTCTTTTAGGTTAGATCATCTCTAAGTTAGGATGACTCATAACTTACAACATATGCTAAGTTTGGAACATACTTGTGTAATATAAATGAAAGAAATACATTATGAACTCCAAACAATGATAAAGAAAGAGTGAGTCAATAAGCAACATCTTTGACCTTTTTAAGTGTCGATAAAGAGCCAATTAAACTTTGGATTTAACTTTTCTTTTATCTTATATGTTATAGCTTTTTTGTCTACTTTAAGTTATTTTTATTTTTTTCTTATATCATTTTAATTGCTTCACGTGATTATTGGATTATATCTGACCTTAGCATTTTTCTTGTTCGAACACACATGCTAGTAATATATCCTTAAATTTCTTTTCTGATTGTCCATTAGTTTGTGGGTGAAATATAAATTAAAGTTCAAATTTGTGCCAATAGCTTTATGTTAACTCTTTGAAAACATCAATGTGAATTTCATATCTCTACCTTGAGATAATGAAAGTAAGCACTCTATGTAAATTTTCAATTTGATCACTATACAATTGTTTGTGCTTATTCATGAAATAAGTGACTTGCAATAGAATAAAATGTGCATACTTTCTCAATATATCAAAATTCACCCAAATTAAGCTGTAGCTTTTTATATATTTCATAACCCAATAACAAAATTTAAGTTTCCTACTTGTCAAAACTTTTTCCATGACCTTTTTCAAACAAACCCATTAGTTTCTTATGCTTCTTAAATTTTTTTTAATTAAAGTAGATCTTGTAAAAGCTCATTGAAGTAACCCACCTTTAATAATTTCATTATTTATAATTCTAACTTTTTTTGCAACTATGAAATCAATGAACAACCTATTTACATGCTAGAACTTTAGCCATAAACAACTCTTAGAACTCTAGCTTACAATTGAATTTTAGAGAAAGAAACTATTGTAAAAAGCTTCCAAAGAAAAATGCTTAAACTAAACTCATGAACAATTATAAAATATGTGTTTTCTCTGAAGAACAAATCAATGGAAAAGCTAAGAGAAAGTATTGAGAAAGTTTTGTGCTCAAATAAACTTAAAACACTTAGAAATCATCACATAAATTAGGTCAAAAAAACTAGACCTTATTTAAATCCCATAAGCCTACTCGAGCACTAGGTTGGCGCAAAACTTCTAGATGACTTTTAAAATTTCTAGCTTGAGCATAAGGTTGGCATGAAGTAGGCCCCAATGTTCTGGAAGATGGCTCACTATGTTGACATTAGCTTGGCATAGAGATATGATATGCTGCTGGGGCATAAGTTGGCACCAAGCTTCTATCTTTATGATTGTCTTTTAATCTTTTGTCTTGAACTTCAACATGTAGGCTTTTCAGCATTAATACATAAACGTTAATTTTGACAAAGAATGAGTCAACCTAATGCTCCTTATCAAGGTAATCCAAAGATCGCTTTACCCTTGATGTATATAGTTAATATGTATGAAACCTTAGTTAGTAATGTAAACTTGAGGCTTGCTCTGTTGAAGGTTATTCACAAAAAGACCATTTGAGTAACCCTTAAAGTAACAGGTGTTTTGTACAAAAGTTTAGCTAAGAAGATTCCTAAGCATGGTATTATTACTTTTTCTTTTCTTTTCCTTTTTTTAATTGGAAAAATCAATTATATCTATTTATTAGACCCTTGTGCACTCTATAAGAAATTGGTTTTTGTTCATTCTTTTTAATTAGCTTTTTGATTAAGTTAATTTCTTGTAATTAATCCATCTCTGTAATTGTGAATATAAAAAGAAATTTCTTGTAATTAATCCATCTCTTTGGTTGTGAATGTAAAAAGAAATATCAAAAGGTGGCACTTAGTGAATTTTTGTTATATTTGGGTTTATTATATGTTTATTTATCATTTTTTTTTTGCTACAGGTACATATATAAACAAAGAGAATTGGTAACTTTTCTTGAAACAAGGACAAAATTTCCATAATTAGAGATACAAGAAGATAAACTTTTTAATTTTATGATGGTCAATGGTTTGGTTATTATTGAGAAAGTAAATAATATGCCTATTGAAGATGTCGAATGGTAAGTGATTCCTTGTTCGTATTTTCTATGGCAAGCGACTCTTTTATTGTTTGAGTCTTTTCATCAAAATTTTCAGGGCTGTGGACAATATTTTATCAACTATGTAGGTATTGATAGTTTATGGGCCTATTTAAGCACCATATATGCCGCTTGTATTTTTCCTTTGCTAGGAAACAAGAAACTTGCATTCTGTAAATGTGATCAAAGAAAATGTATTATCCTGCAATAATGTAATTGTGCCAACCTTTCTAAAGCACATAGTAGGACACATGTTATAAATGATTTTGGATCAACTTGAAGATAGTCCACTTCATTAATCATGATAAGGCTTCAAACATGGTGCAACCTTTTGTTAAATGAGTAGCAAGAAAACGACCATGGACATGATCTATATATCGTGTTTCCATAAACAAATCATCAATCAAACTATATATTCATTTAATTCATTCAAACTAAAATAATTTTTATGCAAAATTAACCAATTTGTGCATCATTTTTTGTTTTGTACATTTCATAGTCATGATAAGACTCCAAACATAGTTAATATGTAATCTCTTATTTTATTATACAGGTAATGTAATGTGACTTTGTAATCCATTTAATTAAATTTTAATCAACCAACTTAGTTTTTCATACAAATTTAAGTTGATTATAGTATCATTAGAAGTGGATTTTGATGGTACAAATTGATTTAAACAAAAGATTAGGATGGGATGCTAAAGGTATTCTTGAGCTAACCATTGTATGTATTGATCATAAAGTAAGAAAAACTTTGAAAAGTTTTTGAATCCCTCTCTTGACATTTGGTTTTTTGATACGAAACTTATCAAGAATAACGAGACATTTGGTAAAGTAGGATCAATTTTATTAGTGTTTAAAAACACTTCTTTGTACAAAAGTACAATCATTGGCTGATTTAAAAACTTCGCTTTTTTTATTTCACTCTCTTTTGCATAAAAATTTATTTTTCTTTCTATTTTACTTTCATCTTTTGAATTTGCACTCTTTTTTTCTATTTCAATTTTTTTATCCTTTATTTTTTTGTTCTCAAATTGTCATTCATTTTTTTTTATCTCTTTTTTTCTTTTAATCACTCTTCTTTAGTAACCACATTTCATTCTCATACACTTGTTGTTGTGTCAAAAGTACAAGAATGATTGGCCCTTGATTAAGTAAAAAAGATTACTTATTCGTAAAGCCATCATGTTTCACATGTCTATCAAACTACAATGGACGCCTTAGCACCAAGTGTCAAGCTCGCATCGGTACTATATCACACAACACTTCATTTTCATATTTGTCAATCTGAAATACAACTATCACTTGCTTATTTACCATCATCTCTCTACTATCATTTAGCCACTACAATTTGTATGGTTTAGGGTATTTTAACATGGGCAGTCCTAATTTTTTCACCATTGTTGTGCTTGCAACATTAGTACAACTACCACTATCAATAAAAATACTACATACCTTGTCCTTGACATGGCACCTAGTATGAAAGAGATTCTCTCGCTGCACTTCTTCTGTTTCTTTTGCCTGTAAGCTCAGTGCTCTCTTGGTTATTAATGTCAATACATCAGGGGCTAAATACTCCTCTTCGATGATGTTCTCCAATAATAGCATGTCATTAGTGTCAGAATCTTCATCATCAGTCACAATGTTACCATTATCTTGCATCACTATAATCTGCTTATTTGGATATTAACTTGCTATGTGTTCCTTGTCATGACATTTAAAACATTTAATGTCACGATTTTTAGAGATAGAAGTGTCAATTTTACCTTGAGAAACGTAGCTAATGCTTTCGAACTTGAACTCAAACTTGTGCTTGAGTGTTGAGGACATTTGCGGCTTGTCTATTTTCTTTCTGAAACTTGGTTTTCAAAAAGATGCACTAAAACTTTGGTTTAGATATACCCTGCCCCTTCTCTTGAGTTACACTAAATTTTGATGGTCATGTGAACCAAATTCTCTAATTCCACATAATGTTGCAATTTTGCCGCATTTGTAATTTCTCGATTCGAACCACCCAAAAACCTAGTCATAGTAGCTTTTTGATCCTTTTCTATATTCGTTTGGATCATAGTTATTTCTATTTCTTTATAATAATCCTCCACGCTTCAGTTACCTTGTGTAAAACTTTGCAATTTTTGATGCAACTCCTGTAATAGCAGCTTGAAACAAATCGTTTTCTCATTACAATTTTCATCTCTTCCCATGTTTCTATTGCATGTTCTTTATTTCTTGCCTTACTCAAAACCAATTGATCCTATCAAACAATAGCATAATTAAAAAATTCAATGGCTGCAAGTTTTACCTTTTTTATCTCGAAGTAGTTGTGGCAGTAAAAAACTAGCTCCATCTTTTTTTCCCACTCAAGATAAGCCTCGGGATTATTCTTACCTTGAAATGAAGACACTTTCATCTTAATGCAGCCTAAATTATTATCCTCTCGATTCCAATCTTTTTTAACACGTTCAAACCTCTTATTGTTGCCTACCGAGTGTCTATCTTTCTCCTTAAAACTGCCATTATTGTATTCTTCAAAGTCCTCTACTGTACGCCATTTTTGAACTATTTCCTTCTGATTATCTCAATTAACATTTTCCACTCTATCCAACCGTTCACTAATTTGCTCTAATTCCATCTTCATCATCCATTTCATCTCTTCCACTAAAACTTCCATGTATAGCCTTGTATTCATCCTTATTTGTGCTTCTTCATGGTCGTGTTGAGACATGATTTTTGTAAGAAATAAATTATGAAAAAAAAAGGACTTCATAATTCTCTTCTTTATGTGTTTACACTTAAAAATATGAATCACTCTGCACTCGTGTTTCACTCAAAAATTTGCGGCTTTTATCCCTCTAATGTTCTCACCACTTTTGCCTTTTTTTCACTCAATAATTCTGTTTCAGTTCTTTTCAAATTAACAAACAAAAATAAAAAATTTCTTACAATAATTCTCCAAGACTCACCACTGCAAAATAAAGATTAAAAATAAGGTTGTGTCACGGATTTTAAAAGTTTTAATTTTGTACAAAATATTTTAATTTTATACCATTAATTTGAAAATTGAGAATTACAAGAAAAATTTCAAAATTTGATACACAAATATTAAGGTGTTGATGATAGAGTGAAATATGAAATTTTTATTTTTTTTACTTTTTCACTTTTTTTTTTCTTTCTTCTTCTTTTTTTTTTCTCTTTTTTTTTATATTAAGAATTGAAATAAAAACTACAGCAAGAAAGGAAAAAAAATTGTGAAAAGAATAACAAAAGGGATAGATAAACCTGAGGCTAGAATAACATTTGCTCTGATACTAAATTATGCGAATCTCACCAAGAATAACGAGTCTCGAACTTAATAAAGAACTCAAGATCGTTTTATAATTAGATTTGAATAGAACATCGACCCGTTGTTTATAAACAAGAATCTTGGTATATTGTAGATACCACAAACAGTAATGGAAGTTCGTTTGATAAGTAACTGATGAACGCCGCAAGAATAATTTTTGATAAGTTCAAGTAGTTTTTCAAAGAACCAAAGAGAAAAAAAAAACTCTCAATTTTTTAACTAATAAATTCTGATTTTTTCTTATTCAAAGGTGTTTATTTATAGACTAAATTATTACAAAGTAAGTTTTAAATTACCTTAATTACAAACCATCTTAATTAAGGTTAAAAAAAATATCTTCTACTTATCTAAAACAAGAAAGAAAATAATTAGTCAATTAAATGACTCTACATGCCCAAATTAAAAAAAAAAGTTGACTAATTAAATAGTTTTATAAATGACGTTAAATACTCTTAAACATGCCAATTTTATTTGCTAAAATCAAGCTTAGATTTGGCCCGATTTTTTTAAAACTTGAATCATACAAATCCATATTTGGTGGATATGTGAACCAAGCTCAATGGGTCTCCATGGATTTACTTGAGTTCAAACTCTTTGAATTAACTCGTTAAGTGTATATTTGAACTTCTTTACTTATACTCTCGTAACTGGACCAATTAGAACTTGAATTGAATTTTTTAAAGTCGTGCCGTGAATTGTACCATTTTTACCATATTGAGGGTTAATACAATGTCTTTAATTGCACAATTTCTATCTTGAGCTTATCAACAAACTGCTACTATTTTTTTTTAAACTACTAATAGCTTGGTGATTTGAGTTAAAGTTTCCACCATTCATATTTCTCTTTTAAATTGCACATTGTTTCAGGTTTTAGCGATTGATGGATTGAAATAAAATGGCTATCTCTATTGTGTTGAAAAACTTTCTGTGATAATGGATGGTAGCACAACAATTCACAAACACAAAACTAAATCAATAAACCAAAGCATGCTAAAAATATTATCCTTAAGAAAAAAAATATTATTCCTTTAGGATAATATCTTACTACAAATTAGGTTTAATAACGATCTAATTTTTAAGATTCAATTATTTGATTCTATAAGGGTGTATTCTCAAATATAGAACTTTACAATCATATACAATATTTTATTCTTTGGTATGAAGATAGAAGTATCAATAAGGAGATTATCTCTTTTTTTTCACTTTTCAAAACATTTCTGGCTGTTGTATAAAATATTATACTGCCATTAAATACAAATTAATATTACTATAATATTAACCATTAATAAAAAAATTTAAAATCAATAAATAAATAATGATATAGGTTACAATATATAATGATTAATCAAATCATATCTTGTAACTAACAAATAAATAAAGTATTAATTATATTTTTAATATATATAATGGTCAATTAATTATGATATAGTACATTTTGAAATACACAAAATATTCAACAATCCTTCTCTATTTAAAAATACATAAAATAATTATCAAAGAATCTTTTGAATTCAATGTGTATGCATTAATACCTTTCAAGGTTTAAATCAATCATTAAATATCTAGTTGTGTTTTATAAGAATTTGGTGAAATATTAAGTTTTTATGAACCAATATTCTTTTGCATGAATTAAAGGATTAGTTACCCATAATGAGTTATCTACAATTAAGTTATTCTATAATTGGCACTTTTATTGAAGGAATGATTATAGGCTAACATGCAACAAATCACAAAAATTTTGCCAACAATATATAGCATATCATGTTTTTCTAATATATCAAATGTATGATGAAAATACCAACCAAGGAATAGTTTCTTATTTTGTTAGGTTGATGAGCTGATAAAAAATGATCTAAAATCTATGAAACCCTAACAATTTATGCCATCCAAATTGTAGAGAGAAAAAGTTATGAATTTAGAGAAAGAAAGTTAGATTTTTCAACTTTTCATCTTCTGAAATTTGGTAAACTTGACCTTTATATATTAAGCCCTTCATCTATAATTATAAATTAACCTTTATTTTAATTTATAGATAAATATGTGCTGAAGATAAATGATTATAATTTATTGTATTTTGGTCATTATACTTTTACATAATTATATTTACTTAATTATTAAATAAATAATTAAGTAAAACTTTAAAGGTTTAATTGTAATTATGTAATAATTAGCAATTATCATTTAGATCCTTCAATAATTCTTATTATCAATTAGGTCATATAATTTATATTAAATTATATTATAATGCAAAGTTAAGAAAACTCTTCAAATAGTTTAAAAAGTTCATAAATATATATAACATTTATATATATTAGTTTTAACCTATGTATTATTTTGAAAGTATTAACCTTTTTACTGATAATATTTTCTATCTTTGCAATTTTTCTTTCTACTTTGAATTTATTAATAAAGCCTTGTAAGTACACTGTGGAACAGCTATAAACTTGTTCTGACCTTTTTAAATATCGAACATGTCAAAAACTCAACAACTAGAGTTAATATTTAATAATATATCATAGTCTATAAACCACAATAAAATAGCATTTGATTGAATCTCACCCTATCATACATACCATGTGTGTACAATTTTTATGTCATTCAATTCTAATTGAGCAAGGGTTCATGCTATATTAAAATTTTATACCGATATTAATATGAATCATCAATTAAAATATACTAAACTCGTCATCACAAACTCTTTTGTATAATATTTAATTATTTTGGTAGAGATTTACTTTTTAATCACTTATCGATGTTCGTTAAAATATTCAAACTCGGATTAAATTAATGAAAACTCTAATCCTATATATATATATATATATATATATATATATATATGTAGCTAAGAAATCCTGTCTTGATCATCATTTATTTCTAAATGTAAAAAATAAATGATCAAACTGACTCTATCATACAACATATGATTAGTCTTGTGCTTGTATACTATATGAATTATGTACATCTATACCAAATTTGATTATAATAGCTCAAGTCAAAAGATAACATTGTATACTAATATAATTATAATAAATTATTAACTACATACATTAACTATATGATTTATCATTATATGCTTATGTTCAAAAAAATAGTTGTCTAATATTGATCTATATTAATGTTTTAATAACATAATTTTTATATTACTTGCATTAATATCATTTTATAAAATTTACAGGAGATATTCAATATACCTATTATGCGATTTCATTATTCAATCAATATCACTTCCATAAGCAATAGTTTTAATAATCTCATTTAATGATTAAATGAATTATTCGAATAATTCACAAATTTACTTTATTCATATGCATAACAGAATGAAGGAAATAGTTTACATTTATGAATAACTTTTTTGTTTCATTAATAAATAAATGTATATACAAGATAAAATGTCCTTAAAGCCAATAATATGAATAGCTTTTAGGACATATCTTAATTTTTATGGCCCTGTGCTTACTTGAAATTCATGAGTGCTATACAGATGCTTACATGTGCTCTCATAAAAATTGACCTAATTTTTACACTCATATAGATAAACCTCTATTAATTGTGTCTCATAATTTAAACACACCATCATGCAATATTTTAGGCTATGAAGTTCATTAAAAGTATAAAAACTTATCTTCTATTCATTGTAGTTAAACGTTATCTTATTACGAGGAGTAACTCTACATGTTTAGCTAATGTCAATAGTGTTACAAGACAAAGTGACTTATTTTTATCCCAAAAAATCTACTTTATGGGATCTCCAATCACATAGGTGAGGTCACCATCGTTTTTATCTTATGTTCTAGGCATTGTCTCCTCCTCGTTAATATCCAAATTACCAACATTTTTATTTAGTAATTTATATAATAGAATTTGATCAAATTTAATTCTAATCTCATAAATTTAGCTAGCAACTCAAATTTAAGTAATTGAATGATGATACAATTTAACCAAGTTACGTGCTTTTTTCATTTCTTTTAATTAATGAAAAGATATGCTTATGGTTATTTAACCATTACTCTCATAATATGCTTTTATTAAGTGATTAACATATACCTTTTAAAGATAATTCATTTAGTCTCTATAAAGGATCAAGATATATAAAAACACTTTCTATTATAATTCATCTCCATAAAATAGAGGATAATTACATTACAATCCATTATAGTGCCTTTAAAAAACATATTATCTCCACATTATATACTATGCCATATTTATAATGCTATTTAATATATATGATTATACATGTTTTTTTTTTTTAATTTCATAGATGCATGTTAATTTTTTAGTCCATATCTATGCATATCAAGCATCAAAATAAAGCATAATAATATTATGGAAAACATGATACATGAAAACAAAAATAGTTTTGTATCTCATGTGCTTTAACTATTCTCACATGTTACCAAGGCTCGAATTTGTTTATAATACTTCCTATATGCACCATCATCGACACTAGCAAATTTTTTCTTTTATTTTAAATCTATTGTACTTATCATCCATTAAAATAAATGTATTTCCTTAACATTGTTGAAAAAATTTTAGAAATGATAGATGCTAGCATAACAATTTACAAATACAAGATTGAATTAATAAATCAAGGCATACTAAAAGTATTGTCCTCAAGGAAAAATTTATTCCCTTTAAAATAATAATATTTTGGTACAAATCATACTCAATAGTATTATAACATTTAGCATTTAATGGTTTAGTTTTACAGGGGTGTACTTTCAAATATACAACTCTAATATAATTATGTGTGTGTATATATATATATATATATTTTATTTATTAATATCAAGATAATGGTAACAATAAGGAGATTATCTCCCTACTCTCACTTTTAAAAATATTTGTGCCCTTTTTTCGTAGTATAAAATATTATACTACTATCAAATATAAATTAATATTATTATAATATTATCATTAATAAAAAAAATTTATAACCAAAAAATAAATAATGACATGTATTACAATATCTAATAATTAATTAAATTATATTTTATAACCAATAAATAAATAAATAATTGTTATGTTTTTAATATATATAATAGTTAATCTATTAAGATATATATTTTGAGATACACAAAATATTCAACATATTCAAGACCTTAAATTGTATTCTCCAAGACATAAATATAGGTGGTCACATCAAACTTTGTATCTAACATTCCAAAATTGCTTGTAAGTTTGATTCTCTTCTTTTCCACCAAGCATGATGAGTTTCACATGCAAGTTGTGATGTTTTCTTTGCATAATGAGTTTCACATCTAAGTTGTGATGTTTTCTTTGAATAAAATTATAAGCAAATCAATATATAAATATGCAGCAAAATTATACAAAAAATAATTTGCTTTCCAAAATTCATGTGGTAAACTCTAATGTTATTTTATATATATATATATATATATATATGTTTTTTTGTCATAAATACATACATACATATAATTAAATAGACGTTCTTAAATCACAAATATAAATAAAATTCATTTGCATCTTTATAATATCCACAAATATTACAATATCTAATAATTAATCAGAGTGCTAGCTCTTATGATTCGAGCGCGTGATGTTTTGTATGCTCTTATCTTCTCAATAGTAAAGATGAACAAACCTTAAGCACACTTGTTAAAAAAAATATAAATATTGCATATTTATATATTCTAATTTTAGGTTTTCAATTTTGACTTAAACTATTTAGTTGGATTTTTTTATAAAATCTAATTTATTTAGTAAAGTAGGTATTAATAAATTTAGTCTAATTTTTACGTAATGGGTTTAGTTAAAATTAATACCTAAATAGTTTAAAAAATTCTAAACCCATTTAAGATTATACATATATATTATTTTTGATTTTAATGTGCGACCAAATAGGTTCTCATAATATTAACAGTAAAACTAAAATATAATTTTAGTATTACAAGTAATAATGTCTAATAATACACCATAATTACCTAAGTGATGAGAATATCTGTTGTTTGACATTATATTATCCATAACTAATATTAGTATATAATTCAATTTTTTTATCCTAAATATCTTAATTGAACATGAAATATAGAATGTGTCATACTCATATAGTTTAATTATATTTTTTTAATATCTTGAATAGACTTATTCTATTAAATAAAGTCAATATCACATATTGACTTATTTAAGTATAACCATATATTTTTCAAAGTCTTACTTAATCAAATAACATAAGATATTACTCCCATTATATAGAAAAGATAAATCCTATCTTAATCACACACATTTTTTTACACGAGTTATGACATATTTGATTATTTTCTTTATAGTATATCTTATTACAGATAATATTTAAAAATATCAAAATATATCATTTTATCTATTAGGAATTATAATGATCTCAAGTTCAAGAATCACTTACACCATTGTCACTATAAGAATTATTTATAACATCCGTATAATGATCCACGTAATATTTTCATAATGGGTCGGTCCAATATATTAGTTCACTAAATTATACCCATATATTGACTTGATATCTTATATCATAATATACACATATTATTATCAATCACTATACATACTAGTCTTTATACATTATTATTTTTTCATTAATAATAATGTTTGACTAACGACATTTAAAAATAGTATCTAACTAATTGAATTTACTATTTTAAGGGTATTATTATATTTATTAAACACACAAATAAATAATAATGAAATAATCAAATGATATATATATATATATATAAGTAAAATTATCATGATATAAATGTATTAAATATTTAAAGTATGATTAGATTTAAAGCATATACTAACAAGAATATCCCAAAACTTATGGTATTTGCCTTAGTCTTTTATGATGCTATTTTTTCATGTCATCATTACTCCTATTGTTTTAGTTATGTTTGTTAGGGCTTAAATATTATTCTTACACTCTTACTCATCACCTTAACAACCATTAGGATGCATAGTTCAAGGCAAGAAAGGGAAAGTTTTATCCATTTGTTATTTTTACTTGTTTGATGACAATAACACTAAAAATGTTACTTTAATTTATGTCCCTTTGAAAAACTCATGAGCACTTAAAAGGGATTTTATCATCTAGCTTCTTGAATTTTTATGTTTTATTATATATGAATTTGTTTGCCATAGTTTATCAAATAGGTCTTTGTTATTAATCATTATACATTAAGTTTAGCAATGAGGGGTAAAAAAATTCACATATTAAAGTTCACTTAAAATAAAATAGTTCTCTACTATTAAAATTAATTGATGAAGATTAATGACAGGAAAAAATTCATAAAAACATGAAAAAAAATATGCCCCTATTTAATAAAAGTTTAAACTCATTCTTAGATTTTTATAAAACCCATATTATGAGATCATATAAAAAACATGGTGAATACATGGTAACTTGGATGTGTACAAACGTTGATAATCGAACTAACATGTAAAGCAATCAAAACATTGGAAAGTATTTAATGCAATTACACATTATTTAATGAAATTAGCATAATACATCCTTTTTATTCTATAGTTACAATTTTCAAACAAAAATTTATTAAGTAGGCTGCTAGTTTCCATTTATACTAAACAAAACCCTTTTCCTCATAGTAAATGGTTGGTCTTTTATTGTTAAGTTACCTAAAGTTATTGATACAAATCATGGCACAACTTCAAAGAATTCAATTCAAGTTCCAATTGGCCCAGTTACGAGAGCCCAAGTAAAAAAGTTCAAAGAAGCACTTAATAGGCTAATTCAAGAAATTTGGACCCAAGTAAATTCGTGGAGACCCATTGGGCTTGGTCCACATATCCAGCAAAGATATATATGCATAATTCAAACTCTAGAAAAGTCTGACTAAATCTAAACTTGATCTTTTAGCAAGTAAAATAAGAATATTTAGGAGTGTTTGAGTTCATTTATAAGTCTATCTAATTAGTCAGCTTTCTTTGGAGTGTTTGAGTTCATTTAGAATTCTATTTAATTAGTTAGCTTTCCTTTCTATCTTAGGTAAGTACAAGTTACGATTTTTGCCTATAAAAAGGCACCCTTTGAATAAGAAGCAATCAGAATTCATTAGTCAAAAAATTGAAAGGTATTTTCTCTTTGGTTCTTTGAAGAACTATTCGAACTTATCAAGAATTATTCTTGTGGCGTTTATCAGTGACTTATCGAACATACTTCCATCACCGTTTATGGCGTCTACATTATACCAAGGTTCTTGTTTCTTTATAAACAACGGGTCGAGGTTCCATTCAAATCTGATCGTAGAACGATTTCGAGTTCCTTGTTGAGTTCGGGTCTCGTCATTCTTAGCGAGGTTCGTATCAGTTATAATGCCACAATAAAATTTGATATGAGAAGATAATCTAGTCATTTAGTAGAAGTTTAGAGACTTCTAAAATAAAACATGACAAATTATATCCTTGTTTAGCAAAATGTGAAAACATGGACTTGCATGATAAGATCCCATTGTTCAATCATTTTATCTAAATGGTGAGAGTTTCTTGTGATATGATTTTTTTTACAACTTGAGTTGATGATTGATAGTGTTTTAATTTTTATTTAATGCTTTGATTTTTAAAGACATGTTTTTTTATTAAGTTCATTAGAAAGAGCATGGCAGCCTACAGCAATATTTGTTTTAAATTAATCTCTTTTATTGCTACTTTATCAAATACACCAATTGCATTACATGATTCATATTTCTGCTAACAATCTATGTTTTCATTTCGAGAGGTATGTTGGCTTTTAAATATAGTTGTTATAGGATGGAAGTGTTAGAGGTTAAACATTAATTAAAAAATAAGTGGTTTTACTAAAAATTATTGTTACCAAACAACTTTTTTTAGCTTTTCTTCTAAAGCTCAGCAAAAACATCACAATCTTAAAAGAAACTTATATCAATTCTATCAATAATGATGTGTACCAAAAAGTAATAAGGCAATGAACAATGTTTCTTTTAGATTAAAATTTTTGAGAAACATGTTTGTACTTTAAACATATATCAACAGTTATGAAATAAAATTGGAAAATGTAATTGTTAGGAACTCAGTTTGTTGGCTGATTCCATGACTAAAACAATATATTGAGATGTGTTAGTGTATGTTTAACTTAAGTAATAAAACCTTGACGTAAGGATGCAAAGAAGATGAGACAGAATCTTAATGTCATTTCCTCACCAATTTCACTCCCAAGTTAATATTTTGGAAGAAATCTAAAAGTTAGGCTTAAGTCATGCTTTAGCCAGTAATGATTAGAGATTTGGTGCTAGATTTGTATATAGGTTGTGACTGAGCAATTGCACCAAATCAAGTATATAAAACGTTTTTGGCATTTTAGCACAAAGGTAGAACTACAATTTTTAGTTTTTGAGATTTTTCTGATAAAAAAAAATTTACTCTAAGTAGCTTAAGAGCATTATCGATTCTTTCTCTTAAGTGAAAACATAAATCTTATTCTTAAATGTGAGATTTACTTTGGTATTTTTAATTAGGAGATTTTTTGACTTTCTCTATCAAATTCAACTATGAGATTTTTAAGGTTTTGAGTGTTGTTAGTGGCCAAAGTTTCAATTAAGTGATCGAGTCGTTTGTGGATTCCATTGAATAGGAAGACGTACAAAATTATGGGTGTAATAGTAAAAAAAAAGTAATAAAAAAGTACAAACTTTACAAAAAAAATAGTAAGAAATATTATAAAAAGAAGTATAGAAAATACAAGCCATTTAAGAAAAATAAGGAAAAAGTAAAAAAAATGCATTTTAAAAAAGAAAGAGAATATTTAAGAAAAGTTATAATTGTCTTTTATGTTAAAAAGAAGGACATATAAAGCCTAATTATCCAGAAGCTAAAAAATTTAAAACAATCATTTTAGATGATTTACTAGGTTATTTAGAAAAAGAGGTTTATAATATAAAAAATTTAAGTAGTGATAATAAAGTGTATATAGAATTTTATGGCTTTATAAAGTATTGTGTAGAATGTAAAAAAATGATAACTTAAGGATATAGAGATAATAATAATACAAATTATTTAATTTGTTATGATTGTAATAAAAAAAGACAATTAGAACAAAGAAAAACTAAAACACAAGAAAAGCAATTAGATGTAAATAAAGTAACAAGTTATTTGATAAATATAGATGTAAAAGTGCAATACAAAAATAAAAATATAAGAACAAAAGTTACAATGGATGCATGCGCAAATAAGTGCATTATACATGAAAGTTTAGTTCTAGTAGAAGATAAGATTAGATTAAGATAAACTATAAAAATAGGACATTTAATGGAAAATAATTAGAAATAACTCATTATATTATAAATACACCAATATACATTAATAATGAAAAATGTATTTTATCTCAAACTTTTATTACTAAAACAATTTGTAAATATAAATTTATTATATGATTAAATTTTACTGTAGGAAATAATAGAGGAATGACATTGATTTCAAATGGAGTGTTTTTATTCAAGAAAGCAACATTCATATAGCCTAAGTTCGAAACTAATATAATTCCATATGAAAAACAAATCAAACATATAGATAGTAATATATAATTAGAATATTTTGATAAATTTTTAGAAGAAAATAAAGAAGATGAAGAAGTAGTAGAACAATTAGATAAAATAAAAATAAAAGATTATACAAAAAAAAATTGCATTAAATATAGAAAAATAAGTTAATTGTATAGAATGTAATTTATGGCCCATAATAGTAAAACAAAAAGTGAAAATTTAGAAAAAAATAGGAATAATAGGGAAAGTCATTAGAGTAAATACAAACTAAAAGTATAAAATAGAAATAGTAAATCCAAATTTAACAATAAATGTAAAAGATTTACTATACAATTTTGAAGATAAAAAAGAAATAAAAATGCAACTAAAAGAATTATTAAGATTAGGAGTAATTAGAAAAAGTAAAAGTATACATAGAAGTCCAATATTTATAGTAAGAAATCATAGTAAGATAGAAAGAAGAAAAAGTAGAATAGTAATAAATTATAAGAGGTCAAATGATAATACTTATGATAATATATATAAAATACCATATAAAAGATGAATTATTAAATAGTATACAAAATGCTAGTTAGTTTAGTAAGTTAGATTGTAAAAGTGATTATTGACAAATTAGATTAAAAGAAGAATCCATAGAGTGAATAGTATCTATAGGTAGTTTATTTTAAATAGTTAGTAATACCTTTTGACTTGAAAAATACTCCAAAATATTTTTTAAGCTCGTATGGACAAAATATTAAAACATTACTTAGAATTTTGTATAATTTATGTATATGATATTTTTGAGAATAAAAATTAAATAAGAAAAAATAGAATTATAAAAATATATTATTACAAAAATATTAGATTTTTTAGATAAAGTAAAAGAAACAAAACAATTATAAAAATTTGTAAGATTATTAAATTATGGTAAAAAATTTATTCCAAATTTAAGTATATCAGTAAAACTTTTATACAATAAATTAAAAAAGAATGGACAAAGATATTCTAACAATGAAGATATAAGATTAGTTCAAAAAATTAAATGAATCGTACAAAAATTAGAACCTTCAAGTTTAGCAATAGATGGTTATTATAAAAATTGTACAAAAAAATACAAATAGTATAGGATGGGGTTCTCAATTTAAAGAAAAATCAATATTTTATGCTAGTAAAAATTTTACTTATGCATAGAATACAAAATCTAGTATAAACTTAGAAATATTATGAGTTATTAATTTTTTAAATTCATTTTGTTTATATATGCAATAAGAAGAATTTACAATTTGAATACCTTGTAATAATATAATTTAATTTATTAATAAAGTAGATAACAAAAATTTTGTAAAGAAAAATTTTTTTAAATAATAAAATATGGATAAAATTTTTAGATATTATTCAAGGTAAAAGTTATAAAGCTAAATTTAAACATGTTAAAGGGAGTGAAAATAAAATAGCTAATATTTTATTAAGACTAATTCCCTATTAATTGTTTTTGCAGAAAATGGCTAGTACTAGCAAAAACTTAACAGTACAAAAGTAAATTAAAATAGGATCATTTACTTTCAATTTTTGTCATGAAATTACTTTTTAACTATTAAATACATAAAAAGTTAAACTTATTAAAGCCCAATAATGCATTTTAAATAATATTTGGTATTTTAGTAGTGGTAGAAAACACTTTTAAATAGTTTAAATGCATTAAACTACGTGTTCTCTGAAAGCAAATAATTTCAATGTTATATTAATTTTAAAGGTAGAAAAATATAATTATTTCCAATATGGGAAGAAATAGTTTTGCTAATTAAAAATTTTCAATGACCAATTTTTAGAAGTTTTTATAATTTGCAAGAAGTAAAAGAAAGTATTAAGCTTTTCCTAGATAATGAACAATAGATAATATTGTGATATATCATAATAATCATCTTTACAGTAAAGAAGAAATTTTAGTATTTTTCAATAATTTTAAAAATATTGATAAGCCTAGGCATAGGGCATTACATAATTTAGAAGAAAGCTTATGAAAAAAATCTTTATTAGAAAAAAATTTATCCTTTAAAAAGCATGAAAATATTACATGAGACTGCTACTAGTAAAGTTGCATGTATAGAAAAAGTATAATCATACAACAGTCTAAAAATATTAAGTATAATTAATGTCACTCTTATGCAGATAAAAGCAAAGAAAATTAATAAAAGTAGTAGATGCAATATTAAAGTTTAAATTTATGGTTTGATAGAAAATAAAACTATAAAATAATTTATAAATTATAAAAAATTTTAAATATAGCTCAAAATCTATTGACAAAAATATCCATGATGCATAATTAAAAAATAACTAACAACAAGTCATACTTTAAATTTATGACTATGAGAACTTAGTAGAAGTTTCTTGGAATTGAATTTAAGTACATCCATAGGCCTAGAAAAATTTTAATACTAGAATTATTTAATTATGGAGTAATTGATTCAATATTTGAAACTATTAAGGACAGAATTGAATAGATGCTGAAATAACTTTAATAAATTATTCAATATCACTCTATATCTCTGGGATATTGTTTTGATATTGATTCTATACCATGTTCATGGAATGAGAGCTACAATTTCTATCAACTTATCATTACATTATATAAATACAATTCAATATTCCAATTGATTCTTACACAAGATAATCGAAAGCCAAAACTTATGGGTTTAATGCCATAGATTTATAAAGATACTAAATTCAAAAATACTATGATTGTGAAAATTTTATTATATGATAAACTAATAGCCAATACACCTCATATGTCAATATTTTTAAGAATTAGGAGCTATATTGTAAATACCTTATTTCATGGATTTATTTAAAACTAAAATTAGATGAATATTTAAATGAAATCTAGAAATAGAAGGAAGCTAAAAAAGGCACTAGACGACAATGATTCTGATGTCATGGATGATATAGCATATTAGAATATTAACTCCTCAAGATAAGAAGTTTAGTAAAAGAAGATTTTCAGCTTAAAAGCTAGAAATCGTAAATTAATCTTGTATATATCATTTAGTATACTTTCATTTAGTTCATAAATAAACACATGTAAAGTAGAAAATTGGAAATTAAAGTGATGAGAATGCCTAAGTTTTTTATAAATAACAAGTAACTTTAATTGTAAGAGTAAACTCAAACATTAGAATGCTAATAAACACTCTCAATTTTGAAAACTTGTAAAAAGGCTCTCTCTTTTTTTCTTTAAATAAAGTAATAAAGCAAGTAAAGAATTTTCTTTAATTTTTTTTTTTTACATTTTATGATGTTTTTATTTTAGATTAAGGCATAAGAGATCAATAATAAAGTTTAATCACGAAAATTATTATTAAAAAAATTAAAAAAAATATAGATAATCTTTGACATTAATAAACAAATAATTTATGAAAATAAGAACTAAATATGGACTTAGTTTTCAAGGAGATATTGATGTGCCTTTTAAGTTTGTTTGCTTGGGTTTGCCTGTTTTAGCCAATGAGTTAATAAAGTGTTTGCCTGTATTAGCCAATAAGTTAATAAAGTATTGAAGGCATCTCAAACGTGACATTAAGTTCTTAAAAAAGTCATTAAAAATCTAGAAATATTATTTTAAAGATTAATTTTTAAAAATAAAATATAATCAAATATAGTTAAAAAGAATTTATTTCAAATCAACTATGTCACACCTCAAATCTTATCATACTGTAAAATAAAATTATGTTAATCATTCTTTTAAGATAACTCATAATAAAATAATATATATATATATATATATATATGTGTATATATAAAGCTCTGCCTCTTCTTGATTTCCGGTGGTGCAATTTAACATTTACATAAGTTAATATTTTGTCAACCAAAAAAACTTAGTAATCTGTTGGTGCTTCATCCTGCAAAGCTAGATTGCGAGAGAGAGTTCACTCAGCAAAATGTCATCAAAGTCTCGTCTTTTTTGTGGAATTTTAAGAG